>OVBA01003735.1:0-26493 GCA_900406435.1 Lepidium aucheri
ATTGCGAAGTCATCCTCTCAATTTCTTCCTTCATGGCTCTTATTGCGGCCGCTTGTTCGTCGTGTTGATCGTAGGACTAAGGAATGTGCCGTGCTGGTTCAGTTGACAATGTTTGGAATCCAAGGTCTTCGATTGGTTCTCCCGACACGTTCTTCGTTAGTCTACATTCATTCGTCGTTCGTAAGTTAGGAGAGTTTTCTGGTTGGATCCTCTGTTGCGGAGATTGATTTGCACTTGTCAAGTTGGTACGAACACGTGTCTCTTCAAGTGCCAATATCTTATTCTGAAATTCCTCTAGCCTTTCGTTCGTCCGATGATTTGCCTTTTCTGCCTTTCTTAGGATGGTTTGAAGAAGCTGTGTGACATCCATAGGTTCGTCGGTAGATCCCTGTGGTTGTGCCATTTGGAGATTTCTTTGTTCAATGGGCCGAGCTTGAGCGTCTTCCACAGCTGAGTCTTCGTTTCCTTGCTGGTCCTGACTGTATGAGTGTTCTCCAATTAGCTGGGGTTCGTTTGTTGTCGTTCCTCTAGCATGTTCGTTAGTTATCCGCTCATGTTCATCAACAGTTATTCTTCCCGTACGTTCGTCAGCTGCCATTGATCCTTTCTGTGTTAGAGAATTCCCGTCCCCATAGACGGCGCCAATTGTTGATGCTAGATTTAGCAAAATAGATTCGTTTTTAACTTGATTTTATAATTTTGTTTTTTCCTTCGTTCGTCTGGCTTAGTTAAGAACATGGGTCGGACATTCTCGTGTTATGATCTTTTTCTTCGTTAATACGAATGTTTGTCTTAGTTTTAATTGATATTCGTTTCCTATTCCTTTTAAACTTGTTCTTCGTTCTTTAGTCCTAGTTTCTTTTAGTCTTTCTGTTCCCCCTTTTTTCAGCATTCCAGTTCCCTATTTATAGATGGATATGAGCAACCCGTGTTTTCCTCACGGATTACGCGCGTCAATCTGAGGGAACAGGTGTTAGAAGGCATGTTCTTCTTCTATGCATGTTGGACAGGTGTCGGCATACGTCAGACAAGTGGAGAACAGGTGCTAATCTTCTCGATAACCCATTTGGACTTTTTCCTTGTGGGCTTATTCTGGATTTTTCGTGGACCTTGTGCTTTAGTGGGCCGAGCCCATTTCAGCCTATACATAAGGAAACTTTAACTTGAGGACCGCAGAGACAGATTTGGAAATTGGAATCGAAGTAGAAACAGAAGATAACAAAAAACTGCATACACTTAACACGTGAGCAACCAAACTATAAAAGTAAACTACGATTATGAAAAGGTCAAGACTTTACATGATCTTTACATCTGTATGTAATTTTCCAACACTCCATGAAATCCATAAGATTAATGCCTATGCAAAGATTTCCTTTGGTTTTTAGTTTCTGTGAAGTTTTCCTCTGCCTTGCAGATTTAGAATTTCAGTGAAAAATAATGCAGATTCAATGAAAGCTCAATGATGACACAATTATATGGAAGTTAACTGCATGTGACATCCGAGTAGAACCCTATTATTGTCCTCCTTTCACAATTTTGTATACTGAGTAACTCCACGTCGAAAACTTCAAATTGCTTTGAGCTGAAGAAGGTCGAAGGTCCCACCTGTTTAGAGCCCAATGATCAAGAAAGGTTACATTGTTTTGTCAAAGATATGATCAACCTTAAACGAAGACAATCTTAAAAGACCAATCTATATCCCTTTACATTTGTCCTAAACGAGCTTCAAATGTCCCAAGTGAGCAGCCTCAAGCTACCAATTCCATTTTCGAAATAAACCCTTAAAGAAACATGGAGGTATTTTCCATTGAATGGCTCTCTAAAAGTTTACTACTAGTCAAGTTTAGAGTTTCAACCTATGTATACTTATGAACTACAGTTAAAGGATAAAGTAGGAACTAACCGGAGGTCCCAATTCTGGAGGAATGATAATCCTTCTTCTCCCACCAGGCTTCATGTCACGAATTCCCATTTCAAATCCTGCATCATCAATATCCCTTAAATTCAATCTGTTTACTTCCAGAGAAGAATCTTCATTAATATCATCATACCATTAGAGAATATCTTTGAACTTGCCTGGAACAAGTGCATTGGTTCCCATGCGGATTCTAGCTGGAGAGCCCTGTATATAGGTACTGTCTATTCGCCTTCCTGACTCATTGTAGCCGATATAGTGAAAAATCACCTATAGAAATACCATCGTAGCTAAGAATCTTTTCGATTATACATACCAATTCCTAAATGATCCAACTTTATATGAGATAACTAATCAAACATAAAGAAAACAGTACCTGCTGACCATCCTTTGGGGATTCACCTTGACCAACATTAAAATCACGATATATAAGGCCTGAATCAGACTTGATGTAATTATCTGAAGCAACTACCTTAACCTCAAAACCTGCACTATATCAGCAAAAACATAAACACAAACAAAAGGACAATAAGTTCCCACATTCATTAAGTAAAAAGCAATAACTCAAAACAAAAACAGTGTAATAAAAGCTTAAACCTTCTCTAACAAAGTTAGGAAATTCATCAGGAGCATTGTTCTCTCTCTGTATCCTCTTGTTCTGTTCTAGTAACCGTCTCTCATCATAAGGGCTCTTAATTTTAGTCTTAGCAGATGAAGATAACGCCGGAAACAAACACGGTGAAGCAACCAATACATAAACAAGACTTCTCCGAGTCAAACTGCAATTTAAAGACCTCCCTTAATATTCAGATTTAAACCAAAAAGAGAGAAACTCATCTCTCAAAATTGAAAATTTAACCTTTGGTCTTTTACTTCTTCACTCAATGAACAACATACCAAGCGTTTGCTCCGAGAAAATGACGCTTTTTCACCTGTAAGAGTTTACAAGCTTAATCCATTTTGCCCAAAAATCCAGCTAATGGATATTTATAATGAGAAGAGAAGAACTCACACAGAAATGTTATTCCAGGAGAGAGCGGAGTTGATAGAATCGTCACCATAGCTTCTCCCTCCGGCGATATCTGCAAAATCCAACGTTATCTTAAGTTCTTCAGGAGCGTTTATGGATAATTACGTTTTACACCCTCCATCTTCAGTTTATTAAAATTTGGACCCGGAATTTATTTTTAAACCAATTCGTCCATGTGGTCGTTGGTCAAAACACTGTTGAGTTCACACTGAGCTTCAATAATATTTTTTTTAACGGAAATGTTTTATTAGAAAATATTGATTACATGACTGGTTATAGATTGATTAAACTTAATCAAAAGTCACAATTACAATGAATAATAAACATGAGTTTAGCTTCATTGCAATTTTTGATCTCCTTGTCTTCACTTGTGATTGAAATAGACTTGAAACATTAAAATCAATGTGCTTCTTTCCCTTGAAATTTTGTTGGTTGTGAAGAAGCAACAACTCATCAGATCTCGTTCAAATCTGATTTTTGGTTCTTGTGGAGGAGACTAAAAGAGCCTCTTAATCGATTCATCAGAGAATGAGGAATGAAACGATCCGATTAAGACAAAGAAACACCAACAACATACCAGACTAACTTTATTAAAACATACCTTATTAAAACATAGAAATACTTTAATTAGAAGATGAATTCCACTCAATAAATGATGGATGAGATAACCAAGAAGCTTTAAAGAAACTCTTGGGAAATCACAGATCTCACCCTAAACCACCAATCTCACACATGGATAGGGATAAAGAAAGGGCAAAGGCAACACCACCTCATCAACGACTGCGGTGGAGACAAATTGAGAAGACATAATTCTAGATTTACGGCGGGCGCATCGGTATGCAGGTACCAGCAAAAAGATAACCGATGAGATTCAATAATATGTTAGTAAAAAAAAAAATCAATTTTATTTAACAATATAAACTTCAAACAAAGAGCGTGACAACTTCAGATTCTCATCAACAATGCCGATAGATAAAAATTACAACAATAATACAAGTAATGAAGCAATAAATGGTGGTGAGTTAGTCATCTGAATTGGTTTTTTCTGATAACACCAGTGCCTACTCCTCTAGGTTGTTCACCAGATACGAGTTTCTGCAACCGAATCTGTTCCCGGAATTTGGCTATGAACTCACCAGCTTTTCTATCAACCTCATTATGGTCATGGCTTGCATTGCTTTGGCTTTCCCAAGCAGCTTCTTCTTCTTCTTCTTCCTCCAACAAAGTTTCTTGTGGTTGCAGCTCGGTTTTGGTCTCTTCCATACCATCATCTTCTGGCTCGGATTCAGCTTGAGGTTCTGAAGATTTCTCCTCCCGTAGTACAATAGATAGTTCTTCTTGTCTTTGTATTCTCCATTTTCTTCTTTCTCGGTTTTCTACTTTAGCTTCAGCCCGATCATCAGATGAATCTCCATCTGTTTTTACATCTTTTCCATGGCGATCAGATCTTATGGTTCTCACGGACTTTCCTCTTAGTGATGTATTGCTAGAACCTCTCCAAGAACGTGATTCAAGTCTCGGACTGTTTGATATCAAATCCTTGTTATCACCAGGAAGGTCCTTTATTCTAGACTTATTGTAATCCACAGTTTCAACTTCTGAGTTTCTTTTCTCCGGCAAAGTGTCACGTCCCCCTCGTGAAGAGTGCATAGCACGCCTTGAAGCTTTAGCCTTCGTCGGTTGGAACATTACATCAGGAGCAGGGACATATTCACTGAATTTCTCATCTTTCGCAGACCCTTCAGCTGCTAGAACCAGAGAGTCGTGACTCCTTCCCTTTTTGACCCTCAGATTGTTATTGTTGGCCTCCAATCCTTTCGGGACATTGTCTTCAGGCAAATGGCTATCACTCTTTTGCTGAAGATGGCGCCTTTTAGGTGTGGAATCATCAGTAGTACCACCAATGGGAGATGAGATGGACTCAGGAGGATAAGATCTACGAGACTTGTACCCTCTACGCGAACTTTCAGCAGTCAAATTGAGTGATTTAGATCCCCGTTCCTTCTTACAGAACAATTCTGTTCGTCTGTCTTTATACTTACCCCCTTCCAACTCATTTTCATACCCTCGCCTTACATCTTCCTCTAACAATGAACCATCACTATAATGCCGAGAATGTGAGACACGCCTGTGAGTATCATCATTCACTAACTCTGGCAATGGTGGAGATGGAGACAGTGAGGGTGATGGGGGCAAGGATGGCGAACTAGACCGTGAAGAACCCTGAAGACTCTTTTCCTTGACCAATTCTTCCACATTCGAGTTTAGTGACTCTTGAGAAACAGATCGAGACGGCGAGAATCTGTTCTGAGTATGGGATGCAGAACTAGTTTGTGATGAAGAAGATACACTAGACCGAGAAGATGTAGATTTGCGAGTCACAAACTGTGTTTCATCTACAGATGGAGGAGGGAAATTCGAAAGATAGTTGTCTCCCATTCCCATCATTTCAGGTCTCGAATGCCATTGAACAGGTGAGGACGGAGCAGCCATGACCTCATCATCAAAATTTTCATCAGGCATTACTGATTCATCAATCCCATTGGCAGGTCCATCACAGCTTTCAACAAAAGAACTATCTTGAGGAGCTACATTATCTCTCAAAGCTGACCTTAAACTCCTAATAGGCAAACCTAATGGCTGATGCACAACATGACCATCAAGACCATAAGCTGGTCGAGCAACCACAAGCTTAGACTTTCCCTGAAAATACTGAGAATTCCAAGCTCGGACTTGATTGGTTTGACCACCATATTCAGGAGATTCTTCCAATTCGCTATCAACAACAAATGACTCAGATGTTTCTCTCTCATTAACCACAACCGAAGCTCGAGCACTGACATTAACAGAATGAGACTGACTCCTCACATCAACAAACTCACAAGAATTATCAAACTCTTCATCAAAAACCGAAGAAACCGGAAAGATTCTAGATACATAAGACAAAGAAGACTCATCTACACGACTAGACCGTAAATCAACAGCGGATTCAACACTCCTACGGCTAAACAAACCATAAGCAACAGCAATGCCGACGAAAAGGAGATGAATAAGTTCCCAAAACTTGGTGAAAACAGTCTCACTCACGAAATCAGGAGCTTGAGAAGGAAACAATGGCAAGGCAAAGAGAAAGAGAGCAAATAGAACAAACTTACTAAAGAAACCTCCTCCGGTGGATTTAGAGCGAGACTGAGTAGTTGAGGAAACAGATGGCGCAACAACATTTGCTGGATAACGACGCTTGGTGTAAGCATTGGAAGACGCCATTGAATTTGATAAGAGTCTCTTCAATTTGAGTGTAAGAATATGATTTTTAGGGATTTGAAGGGATTCGTTGAGTATGTGAAGGAAGCAAAGAAGACTTCGAAGCGACGTAAAAGACAGATCTAAACATTTAAAACAGAAAAGCTTTCAGACAAAGAGTGAGAATGGAAACTATATCTCTGCAACAAAAGCAAAAGGAAGAAAAAAAAAAAAAAAAANCTTGCCGACTTGCCGTAATTTACGGAACTGACCTTGGCATTATCTGCTTCAATATCAACGTCGTCGTTTCATATGACATCTACCAAACGTCGTCGTTTCATATGGCTTCAATAAACGTCGTTGCTTCTTTGGTGTTTCGATTGTTGTGGTTGGAGAATAACTTTGGACTCAGTGTGGATATGGTTACTAAAAGCCGAATGTGGAATGTGGCATGCCTTCGAGGCCCATTTACTAATTTTATGTATGTAATTTTCGTTTTCTACTCGGCCAACAATATAAGCATTGTCGGTATCGGAGCTCCCATATTAGTCCGAATAAATAAGAACTGAAATCATGGGAAGTATGAGAATTTGATTCTTGAATATTAGAGAATGAAGTTGGAAGAGATACTGACTAGTTTATAGGTTTTTCTACTCATAATTAATTGGTTTTGAATTGAAAATTTATATTATAATATAGTATCAGAGCCCCAAAATTGGTGTCGTCCATCCATTTCCGAAATATCGAGATCAATAGGCAAAAAACCATCATTTCAAGTCACGGTGTTAATATAAGTTGTTAGGTCATGAGCTGACTCAGCTCAGCTCAACTTACGAGCATAGGATATGTTTTTAGGCTCATTTAATAAATAAACTAAATGAATTGAGCATAATTTAACTCGTGAGTTATGTGAGCGAGCTTTAATGAGTATGACCTACCTCATAAGCTCCATTTTCTTTTAATTAAATAGAAAGTGTTCTTTTCTTTTGTCTATAAAAAGTTTTCTTTACAAAATACAAACTATATTTTTCGAAATAAAATTATCTTTTTCAAAAAATACAACTATCCTATGAAAAATATAAATTATACTATTTGGTATAAATCCAGTTAGTAGGTGTAGAGAAAAATCACAATTGACAAAGTGAGAAGGAAAAAAAAAAGAAATTGAGTAGCCAGATTGTGATAAAAACGTTGAGGGAGTTTGTGTTATTCACAATCATGTTACAGTGTTATATACAATCAACTTAACCTACATGCCTAATGTACAAAGACACATATAAAAAACTAGAGAATCTACATTGAATGAGATCGATATATGCTAACAGGTTAAGGAACTGAGCAATACAAATAGATATAGTTCGAACAATAGAAATTGACAAAATTGTAAAAATGTGTCAAATAAGACTTGGTGAACAACAAGCTTAGTGAAGATATTTAGAGATTTGGTGAAGACATTTGCATGTTTGGTATTGACACTTAAAGCATCTCCAACAAAGAAATACTCAAAATGAGTATCTTAACATAATTATAATAATATTTTAAACAAAAGTTTGTACACAATTACATTTTAATATTTTAAATAAGATTAAATCAATTAGAGTGTTACAATTTGCAAGAGAGGTTCTTAAAAAAAAATTTATGGTTTCTTAAAATTCTTATATAAGAACCTCTTATGATTCTCTCTCTTACTTTCCTAATTTTTTAATATTTTAAAATTTTAAAAACCCTTTTAAAAACTATCATTGGAAGTAGTCTTAGATCATCTGCATTGGAGGTTTTCAATGAGTTTCTCATCATTAAAATAAATAAAAAACATAAAAAATGATTTTTAATAGAAAAAGAGGAGAATCAGTTCTCAAATGAGAACCCTTAAGAACTCCTCAAAATTCTCTCTCATGTGACACATGTACAATTATGATTGGCTTAAAATTATACTATAATAATATTGATTTAATGTAAATAAATCATTTATATAATTTTTATTTTAAAAATTTTTATTTTTTATAAATTATAAAATAAAATTATCTATCTAGCAAGATCTATTATACATAAGTTTATATTATCTATTAATATTATATTTAATTAATGAAAATTAAAATAATAAAAATAATATTAAATTATTGTCTCAAGTAAAAATAGAAATAATAGGAATATTATGAAACTTTTTTAAAATCTAAAAATATATTATAAAAGTTATATATAATTATCATTTATTAATATTATATTGATAAAAGATTTAGTGAGAAACTTGGTGAGTTTCTCACCAATATAGACCAAAATTGTTATAGAGTTCTTAAACTAAAATTAACTAAAAAATAATAATATTATATTGATGAGAGACTCAATGAATTTCTCACCAATATAGATGCTCTTAGAGGTTTGGTGGGTAAGTTGAAAATAATATTTCTACAAACAAAAGCTTATAGTCTCATTCTCTCTTTTGTAATATTTCTTTAGTGAAATATTGATTCCCTTCTTTAGTAAAATATTAATTTGGCAGTGTTGCGAGGATGTATACGTTTTGGCTGAAGTTAAATTCTGATGTTTTTTTTTCGGGTGAATTTTACTATAATTGGATCGACAAGGTCCGATATAAGCCAAAACTTATATCCTAAAATCTTCTTAATCCCTTTTTCTTGCATATGGAAAGACTCGAATGCAAATGTACGAGAATTTGTAAAATGATCACTACCACTAAGTCACCTATCTTTTGACTTCTTTTTCTTTCTTTATTTGCTTTAGGTGTTTTTATAATTTTCATAGTTGCTTCCGCAACAAAAATGATTAAGCAAAAAGCATAGACTAAACATGTAGTTTTTTATTCGTTGTATGCATCATTTTGAATATCAACAAAATCAATTTCCTTTGATGTTTTGAGGACTCAGTGTGGATTGGTTACTAAAGCCACATGCCACATATGAAGTGTGACATGCCTTCAAGGCCCATTTATGAGTTTATATATATAACCCTTTTTTTCTTATCTGCCAACAAATCTATGCATCGAGATCGATATCTTGGTCGTGGTCTCTCATTTTCTCTATCTCTGTCGGTTGAGATCTTTTAGACATAGGGAAAACGAAATCGTATCTTCAGTGTTTCTGCAAGAGATTCTAATGGGTTCTGTTTCTGACTTCGTTTATGTGGACCCATCAGATGTCTTAATACAGACCAAATGTTATGTTATGTCACGTTACATGTCTCGATATTCGTATTGGCTAACATTTTCTTACATTGTTAATTGGGAAAACGATCAAATTAATATCAAACTTACGCGTTTTTTCTATTTTAATATCAAACTTCTTCTCTCTTCAAAAAAATATTGTTGTTGACCAAGTCAAATAAAGATCGCCGTTAGTCAAACTCAACATATGTTAAACGGATTATGCGAAAATAGTATAAATGGAACAACCATTACCACTAGACTACTTAAACATTTTAATACAAGTGTACAATATATAATATATATTAGTATATTTTGATAAATATCGTAAAATTACTTTCAATTAATCCCGCATAATTTCTAAGTAACTGATTATGGGTTACATTAGGCTGGGAATAATACCCGATCCAAATTTTTTGAATTGACCCGAACCGCATTTCAGATTTTTAAGTGATTCAGATCGGTTTGGGTTGGTTTTTTAAGATTTTTTGAGATTATTTTCGGAATCAATTTTTTTTTTGTTTTTTCAAAATTTTCGGGTTAATTCAGAACATTGAATACTACCCGAACTACCCGAAAATCAGAAAATAATCTCAAGTTTTTAATTAATTTCGGGTTTCGGGTATTTGGGGTTTGGCTCGAGTTTGGTTCTTATAAAATACTCTATTTCGGGTCGGGTTCTGTTCGGATTCAGGTAGAGTTCGGCTATCCGTATTTTTAATTAATATTTTATATAAAAAAATTCCCAAAAAACTAAAAAAAGTTTTAAAAAACCATAATTTAATTTAAAAAGTTTATATTCAAGTTTTTTTGGTTATTTCGATTCTAAAATAAATAATATATATAGATTTATAGTTAAAAGTTCTTATATCTGTGTAATTAAATGTATATATATATAATTATTTTAAAATATATTATATAGTTCGGGTATTTCGGGTACCCATTCAGGTTTTGGGTTTTACCCAATCGGGTTTGGGTACCTGTATTCTTGTGATCTAAAACCCGTTTGGGTATTTTGTAAATTTTGGTTCGGTTCGGTTTCGGGTATTTCGGATCGGGTTCGGGTCGAATATTGGGTTTTGGGTATTATGTCCAGCCCTATCCAAGCCCTAGTGTAATCCATAATGAGTTACTTAGAAATTATGCGGGATTAATCGGAAGTAATTTACGATATTTATCAAAATATACTAATATATATTATATATTGTACACTTGTATTATAATGTTTAAGTAGTCTATAGTGGTAATGGAGCTTCTTTTATACCAAGTCTTTTCAGTGTTGTTTTCTTTTTA
This sequence comes from Lepidium aucheri, assembly GCA_900406435.1. Lineage (NCBI taxonomy): Eukaryota > Viridiplantae > Streptophyta > Magnoliopsida > Brassicales > Brassicaceae > Lepidium > Lepidium aucheri. Next base: position 10,642 of record OVBA01003735.1, read on the forward strand.
GAGTTTTTTTTCAATTTAAATGATTAACGGTGATCTTTATTTGACTTGGTCAACAACAAGTTCGATATTTTTTTGGAGAGAGAAGAAGTTCGGTATTAAAATAGAAAAAACGCATAAGTTCGATATTAACATAACCGTTTTCCCCTTATTAATTACAACTTTTTTTAACTTTATACTTATCTAACTAACTAATCATATAATCATTCTTTACAAAATCCTTTCCTTCAACACAAGTTAAAACAAGAACATAAATAAAAACTTTAACAAATAACCCTAGCTAGTTGCAAGCATTGCTTGTTCTATTTAACCTGCGCACTATTTTCTTTTTTTTTTTGTCAAAAATAACTATTAGTTCGATAACAATCGATTCATAGTTTAAGATCCAACTAGAATCGAGTGGAATTCGAAGTTTTTAATGACTACTAGGCACAATTTAACTCAAATTTTTCCAAAATTAAAATCAGATAGGAAAACACACAATTTCCTAGAATTAAATTCCTCTAAAATCAAAATCAAATTTAGAAAAATACACAACTTCAATCACAATCCTTTAAAATCTAAAATCTTGTAAAAATAATTATACAAAAACCCCATTTGATGGACTGTAATTTGTCTTCAACTATTTCCATTTTCCTGCAAACATAGATTTTCCCATTTTTCTTAATCATTGGACGATGATATTTTAGTAGATTTTCCCATTTTTCATCATTCAGCTTTTTTAAAAAAACTGAAATAAATAAAGGAAACAAGAGAACATTTTAAGATCATTTTGCACTAAACTATAATTAACTCTACCAAAAAAAGAAAAGAAACAATCTCTAATGAGAGCCAGCTGCAGGTCGTTGCCTAAGAGGAATAGCAGCCCATGGACTCATTGGTCCCATTGGAGACGATGAATTCATCACAGGAGGAGCCACAGATGATGAAGATGGAGTCACAGCGACTCGTTCACAAGAAGGACACATAGTGAGAGTTGTTGGAGGTTTCATGTGCATGTATAAATGTGGTGATAGCTTTAAAGCTCTAAGCTCACTTACTTCCTTCTGCAATCTTCGATTCTCTTCTGTTAGATTCTCACAACATCGCTTAAGATACTCACAATCTACTTCTGTTTGCTTCAGCTTTGTCCTACACACATATGAAATCAAAAGCTAAACCAAACCGGTTTTGAACGAACCGGTTTACGAAATTAACCCTTAGTATAAGATAGATTCATTACCTTGCTCTTCGGTTTTGGAACCAAACTTCGACTTGTCTCGTCCTCAGATTCAATTGCTTAGCCAAAGCCATCTTTTGCTTCTGCATCAAAAGGTCAAAAATGTCAAATGAGAACAAAAAGTCAACTTTTTGTGGAAAATTACAGAAGAAATAACGAAAATGCCACTGACCGGATTGAGAGTGCTATGTTCTTTAAAAGTCTCTTCAAGGACCACAGCTTGTTCTTTGGATAAACGAAGCTTCTTCCTCGAACCATCATCTCCATTCCCACCACCATCTTCATCGTCACTACCTCCACCAGGCGAGCTTGAAGCTCTCTCTACCTCGTTATCTTCTACTATTCTTCCTCCTCCAGCTGCAGCAACCAGCTCTCGGTCGTTCCTCTTACAGCTCATCCCGCTTGAGACGGTGCTATTTGGAGAAGATATTCCGGCGTCTTCCTCCACATCAACCACCACCGTCGATGGAGCTCTGTTCACGTCGATTCCTCTGAAAAACGATCTCATATCTGAATTTCTCTCTGCACGTTACAAAAACAGAGCTTCAGAATTGTAATACCACAGGATTATGTTTTTATAAATCACAACAATAAGATCGGATCATAAACAAAGAAAGACTTAGATTGATTGCTAAACCTGAAGATTGAAACATGTTAATCCAAGTGTTCTGAATATTTTGAGGATGATGATGATTGCTCTGCATATGCATGTGGGATTGAGATGGATAAGAACCTAAAGACATTGGATTTAACCTCGAAGACGACTCTTGTTGATTAAAACCTAAACTCAAGCTCAAACTTAGACCCAATCCATCATCTCTTTCACCCATTCTTCAACAAAACGAAGCAAAAAGTATACTTTGCGAGAAAATGAACAAAGGAGTTTTTATCTTTCTTCTAACTTTCTCTGTGTCTTAAAGATGTTGTTGTGGCACTGCCTCAACACTTGTGCAGCCAAGTACAGTTTAAAAGAAATGGCTCATGTGTATAATATATAAGCAGAAGAGTTTTTTCAGACAAAGAGATATGGGGTTGTGGGGAGGCTTAGGGTTTCAATGATGACTTGTGTCAGAGAGACCTCTGTTACCTCAATGATGATATATACTGCATAGAAACCTGCTTCTTCTTCTCTCTCTCTTTAAACTTAACCATGGTTTAAATGAAAAAAAGCAGGAGTTATTACTTTCATCTCTCACATCTCTTTTCAACCACAGTTAATTATTAGAACAAAAAGTCCAAGTCTTTTGTCTTTCTCTCTCTCATTTTCCGTTTTCTAAATTGTAAATTGTAACTATTCTTTATTACATAGAAACCTATCAAATTAGAGGACCGTTTTCAAACATTGTTTTTAGATAAAGCGTTTTAAAATATTATTATTAAGAGTTTTGTATGTATTGATAAACCCACCAAATCCATTCATGTGAGAGTATTTTATAGTACTAAATATGGATAAAAATATCAAAAAGAAAAGAAAGGCTAAGTTTCTTCTTTAGGATAAAAATTACTAGTTGACAAAAACAAAAATAACTGAGTAAAATAAAGAGTTTTGTTATTCAAAAAATAAAAATAAAAATAGAGAGATTCTCTATATTTATAACACACAAGCTTAATGAAGCTTTATTACAAAAACCCACAAGCTTAATGAAGCTTTATTACAAAAACCCACAAGCTTAATGGCTTTTTGTAAGAAGCTTTCATTACAAAAGCGGCTTTCTCGCTCGTTGACCGTTGACCAATAAGCGAAAGGATTAAAAAGCTGCGGTTGAAAATAATAAAGGAGACGGTAGAATCCACGCGCTCGTGAATGTTAAAAGATAATAATATGATAATAATTAATGAATCATTATGATGATCATCATTTTATATGAACATCATCATCATATCATGCCGTATTGTTATCATCATATCTTTATTACTCTATCTCTGACCATTTTAGGTCCCACATATCTCAAACATAACCTTTTTGGCAGCTTTGCTTTTAATTAGCATCATTTGCATATCAAACCATGTCAATATCACTTTAATTCCAATTTCAACATGGTAAAAGTTTTGTGAAAAAATCTCTCAGATTCTATTTTTCTCAAATTTAACTTTTAAAAAATATAAACGAATACATAAAACCTCAATAATAGTACTTTTATTTCAATATATAAGATGTTTTAGGTAAAAGTTAATTATGTTTCAATTTATATGATATTTTACACAGTTATATAAAAAACTAAATGCATTTAATTATTAATATTATTTTATATATTATATGATTGGTCAAAATTATTAAACTAAAATATTCCATTGATTTTATTCTTAAATTTCTAAATATGAATGTTTTCCCTAAAAAATATTATATTATAAAATAAAGGTATTAGTATCAAATGGAATTCACCAGTTATTCCTAAAAATTAGTATCAAGTGGAATTCAACAGTTATTCCTAAAAATTTGAAAAAATTAAAACATTAAAAAATAATTTTTTTGTCAAGAATTGGATTAACATGATATGATCTTTATCATACTGTAACGGATACAAATCGTATTTTAGTACCAAATCATTATATGGATCATATACTATAACAGATTTAAATTGTATCTTAGTACCAAATCATTAGATTGATTATTCTAACCAATAGATTAAAAGTAACTCAGTAATTATAAAATCACCAGATTAAAAGTAACTCAGCAATTATAAATAGTTATATTATGTATAATATTTAATTCCATAAGATGGAATTACCTTAGTTGGATTTAAGGTTAAAATTATTAAGGAAAATATATACAAGAAGTGTAAATTATATAAAGTATTCTTTTAGTTTATCAAAAGCAAAAATAATGTATTCTTTTAGTAATAATTTTAATTTGTAGAACATAATTTATTTGTATTTCTCTATATGTTTTTTTTAAAAAAATATTGTGAATAGGATGGTGAAGAGAACGCGCGTGTGAGAGAGAGAGTGAGAGTGGGAGGAAAGAAGGGCGGTGGGCTCAAAAAGGGTATGAAATCAGAGAAACGGTGTCGTATTAATAGGTTACACAGAACCTAAACAACTCTAAACACTGCATGGATTTGAGTTGTCTGCCAATCCAACATGCATTGCCTTCTTTCTATTTTCATTTATTGTTCCTTTTTCCCTATGTTAAATCTTAGTATTAATTTCTTCATTAATTTCATATGTCAGTCAAACATTACTAAAAACGCACGACAAGTATTGTTCCCATATTTTTAATATTGTCTAGTTTCCAAGAGTGAAATAAATAATTATTAGTAGTAGTACTTGATGAGTATTTGTAAGTTATTGATATTGCCATCATTACTTCTGCTTCCAGTCTCTTCAACACTTTCACCAGTTACACAGACAAGACAGGTCACCTTTATTAACTTAATTTTATTTTAACGTAACTTAATCTGCTCCTATTAATTATGCTCTACCACCTGCTTAGATTTCATTCTCAGAGAATCTCAAAAACAATCGTGAAAAAGTAACATTAATGCTTTATTTGTTTATGATTTCTGCATTTACGTAAGGCAACAACATCTGAAGTTTTTTTTTTCAGTACTTAGATCAATGATCTAATCTATAGTCTAAAGTTTATTTTCTAAAATTGTATTTGACTTCTACTAAATTGGATGTCTAAAATGTTAGTTGGATTATCCTAAGTATTTAGACGGAAAAGAATTCAGCAACACATCCAAAAATTTGATTGCATATATCTATTAAATAAAAATTATTTTTAACAAAAAATAGTTAGTAAATATATTATATAGCTTGGTAATTTTATTCGTTTTGTTCCGTTTTATGTATATAGTACTTGAGTCTTTTAGACCAAAATAGGATACACTGTATTTATCATATTTTTGGTATTTCTATTAGTAAAATCTGATTCATAACCAATTTTTTCCAAACTTTTAATAATATCACATGAAATTGTAACCAAACATAAGTGGAAAATACATTGCAAGTACTATTCAACCTATTGAGAAAACACTGCCTCATATTCAATAATTTTAGTTGACAAATTCTATTGGACCATTGGTTATTATATAAAATAACTATATGAGATATATAGAGATCCTTGACAAAAAGAAAAAGATATATAGAGATACAAAATGAGATTAAAATTGTTATTTTATAAATCACCATTATTGGCATCGTTTCCAATACGTAGATTTTTTAAACTAGTACTGTTACGTTCGTTTTTTGTTTTTTTAACCTATTACGTTCCTTAAGCATTGTTTTTTTTGTTCGAGATATGTGGTCTTGTTGTAATGAGCCAAGAAAAAGGAATACAAAGAAAAACCTAATAAATCATTAATCAAAATCGTAGACAAAACTAAGTAGAAGATGTCGAGGACAAGTGGTTCAGTGGTAGTGACTTTTATAAATTTTCAGGCATCCGGATTCGAGTCTTCTCAGGTGCAAGGAGAAAGAACAAAAGAGTTTTAGAGTTTGAGTTTTGACTATGGATCGGATCTTGTCAATCCATCTATAGTAAAGTTGACAACAAAAAAAAAAAAAAAAAAAANAAGTAGGAGATCATCAGGTCGTGTAATCAGATTGTAGTGGATCTTGAATTGAACGGTCCAGATCTCGAGAAAATGGTTTGTTATTTAAGCATGTGACTTCCATTACGTAATTACGTCTCTTGTTTTTACCTAAAATATGTGAAAATGACCTTTCATTACTGTCTCCTGCTTTTTTATTAATTTAAAATCAGAATTTGAAAATAAATAAAATATATATACTTTTGATGTTTAAGGTTTTGACTAATATATTAAAAAATCTAATTTTTAATTATTAAGAATATTGTTTTTAATTTGTTTAGTAATTATTCAACCAATAAGAAATCAATATAAGGAATATAATTAGTCAAAATAAACAAAAAATAATTAATTAGATATTAGAAGCTGAATACATCAAATAAAATAATTTGATAAACAAAATTTGCCTAAAAACATATTTAATATAAGACTGTCGGAGTATATAGAAAGCGAGATTCCTTATAAACCAGGGCTACGTGATAAAAAGAAAATTGAGTTTTTTGTTTGTTTTTTACTGTTCATGTTGTCTAAAGGTTAAAGATATTTAAACTATCTCATAACTAGGTTCGCTTTCAATATTATAATATGAAAATCCTAAATTTTCTTTAATATTCTCTCCGTTTCATATTACTTGTCATTCTAGCCTAAATTTTTTGTTTCATTTTAGTTGTCATTCTCATTTTCCAATGTAATTTTTGATATAAAAATTATCTCATTGCCCCTAATTAAATGAATAAAATATTAAATGGTTTAGAATTCTAATAGTCAAATAAGGGCATAATAAAACATTCACCTATTTTCTTAATATGTGTGTCAAACTCTAGAATGACAACTAATATGAAACGGATGGAGTAGCATCTTTCAGGACAGTACATCTATACCCCTTATTTTTGTCAAAGTACGGACATACTTTAAATATTAATTACACAAATTTTTATGAAAAAAGGAATAGATTCTCGAAAATCATATGGAGTGGTAACAAAGAAACATATATATATATATATATGATTAAAGATAGTTCAAATTTTTCTTTTATAATTAAAAGTATCTGAAAAATCAGTTATTTATCTTTTTCTTTATAACTAAAATCTTTATTAGAAGTTATAATGTGACTTTATTCTACTCGTGAACTCATAAAAAAAGTTTTTATCATATAATCAGAAATCGTGTTTTATTTTTTATATTATATAAAAATTTGGTTTATAAACCGATGATCAACTGCGGTTGACAAATAACTTTTTTTACTAGAAGTCAATTTGTTCAAGACTTATAATCATTTTCCTAATAGTAAAAACAACTTTAACTAAAAATAGATAGAACTCATATTATACTATACAAAAGATATATAGTAGTAGTAGTACCATATACTATTCACTAGACAGACCAATTACATGATATAGAATTTGAAAGGATAAAATAATAAGAATAAAGAAGAGAAACAAAGATAAAAAGGAGGAAGAAGAATAAAAGAAAGAGGAAAAAAAACAAGACGAGGATGAGAAGAAAAAAATTAGAACATAGACATTCTATGTAAGTGAATATAACATAACATAACATGTACTATTTTTATAATATCTTTTGTCATTTTTCAAAGTTTTAAATTTCAATATGTGTTTTTAATAGAGAATCTAGATTTTGTCTAATTTTTATCAAAATATATAATGAAAATAAAATGGAGAATGAGAGAATAAGTCAAGAAAACAAAAACAAAATTGAAAAAATAAAGATAAAATGGCAAATAATGTAGAAATGTAGAGAATTGTTTTTTTTTTGTCAATCTAACTCAATTGATATCAAGAAGCAATAAAAAAGAGAGGAACATTGTTTACATAAGCTTGATTTCTGAATAAACCTCTAATGCTCCAAGTTAGGGCATTCGTTTTGTGATTGAGAGTTCGCGGAATCCATCCCAGTGAACAGAAATGAAAGCAGCTTTGGAGTCTAGTAAAATCCTCTAGGTAGGGTTGAAAATCTGGCCAGTCGGAGGGATCCTCTGTCATCTTGACTAAATCTATGCTGTCCACAATAAACTCTACTTCCATAAACCCAAAAACCAGACAACATTATCATTGCCCAGAGTAGCACCTTGAATTCGGAATTTAATGGGGGAAAGACTTCTTCTAATACTTCGAGCCCCCATATTCACTCCCACATCCTTGTACGCAAAACAATACCAACCTAAACCTACATAGAGATCCGAATCTTTCCATGATGCATCGACCATACATCTATACCTTGTGAAAATTGGATTTTGAGTTACAGGTCTAAACAGCAAGGTGTTGTTGACATTTGTAGCTATCTCAGACATTCGCAAGTTGCCACTATTTTCCTTATGGGCCAAAGTCTAGCCTTCAGCTTTCGCTTCTCTGATAATTATCTGAGGATCCTTTTCCTTATATTTAAAAACCTTGTCATTTTATGCTTTCTAATGATACCATAGGATCCAGAGAAAACAATTATTATTTACCTGGTTTGACAAATGCCATAAAAGGTAGTCAAAATTTGAGAAAAGTGAACCACATAGAAAATTCGAACTTCTGGGAATTTTAGATAAAGCCCAAGTTTGAATCACTGGAGGACATTCAAAAAACATATGATTGATAGTTTCATCATTCGCTCCACACCTATCACAACAAGTATCACATCTTATTCCCGATGTGCTAAATTTGTTTTGACTGTTAATCGTCCCAATAAAGCTTGCCACATGAAATGCTTTAATTTCGGAGGAGCATCGATCTTCCAGACCTTATTCTGTAAATCCTGTAAATTAGGTCCATATGACCGCTCCGGATACTGTGCAATGGTCTGCTCTGCCCAGTATCCTGACCGTACCAAATAAATATCTAACTTTAAAAAATACCATCCAGAACGATCATCAATAGGTATCCTCGGAATGTGTAAACTTAAAATTATGTTTTCATATTTTGGATAGAATAACTGCCTGATTAAAGTTTCTTTGCAAAGACGTGATCGTGAAATAACGGCCTTGAAAGACTCATGCCAATAAAGACTTAGGATAGAAGAGTAAACGCCAGTACTTCTTTACCAATAGAGCTAAATTAAAATCTTCTATACACTACAAGAAGAGATACAGTTTACAACGAATTAGGGACAAACAGTGTTTCAGTGTAAAGTGATCGTCGTAATAACACTTTCTTTGTAAAAACGGTGGTAACTTTGCAAGCGCATGCAATCATTGTAATTTCATCGTAAGACGTAGGTTGTAATATCGTTGTAAATTTACGAGCATCGTTGTAAAATCATTGTAAACTAAGTGATGTGAATTCGTTGGTAATTTTACGACGAATTCACATCGCCCAGTTTACAACGATTTAACAACCATAATTTTTACAACATATTAGCAGCTCTAAATTTACATCGAATTAGAGAGTCTTATTTTACAACAAATTAGGGACGATATGTTTTACAAGTAAATCGGGACAAAATATTTTACAACTAAATAGGGACGAAACAGTTTACAACTAAATATGGACGAAATTGGATATTTTTTTATATAAATAATTAAATTTAATATTTTTTGTTTAAATTAAAATTTTAGAAATGTTTTAAATTTATTAATTTTATAAAATTTATAAATACTTTTTACAAAAACATTAGAAACACAAATTTAGTGTAAAATTTCATAATAAAAATATGTGCTCCGGGCCTCTTGCTCCTCAGCCACTCTTTCGTTCAAATCAACATGTGTCTCGGCCGGAGGTTAGATCTCGAGGTTGACGCTGACGGGTATGCGTACAGGGAGGCATAAGTATAAATCTACAAAAATAAAGAAATAATGTATTACTAATCTAAAAATATAAATCAAAATTTCATTCCTAAGTATTAAATTATATCCTAACTACTACCTTCTAACCTAACTACTAAATTAAATCTAAATCCAAAAAAAATTGAAAAAACAAAACTAGAGAGAGGTTATAGAATACCTTAGAGAGAGAAAAGAGTAGAGATGGAATGACAAGGAGAAAAGAAGAAACGCGTTGAGTATATATAGGAGAGTCTTTCGTCGTAAATACGTTGTACTGTAACGATGATTTTACGACGAAAACCTTAAATTTTGTTGTAAAATTGTTGTTACATTACAACGTATTTACGACGTTTACATGTAACAACGAATTTACAACCTTAGTTACTAATTTTATCAACTGATAAATTATATGATTATAATTAAATTTATCAACCTTAATTAGTTTATAATTATAAAATTTTATAAATTATAAAATTTTATAAATCATAAAATTTATAATTAATAAAATTATTAATCAATGTTGTAAATTCGTTGTTACAACCTTAGTTACTAATTTTATCAATTGATAAATTATATGATTATAATTGTAAAATTTATCAACCTTAGTTAGTTTATAATTATAATTATAAAATTTAATAACTTATAAAGTTTTATAAATTATAAAATTTATAATTGATAAAATTATTAATCAATGTTGTAAATTCGTTGTTACAAGTAAATGTCGTAAATATGTTGTAATGTAACAACGATTTTACAAGGAAAATGTTATATTTCGTTGTAAAATCGTTGTTGCATTACAACGTATTTACGACGTTTACATGTAACAACGAATTTACAACCTTAGTTACTAACTTTATCAATAAATTATATGATTATAATTATAAAATTTATCAACCTTTGTTAGTTTATAATTATAAAATTTATAATTGATAAAATTATTAATAAATATTGTAAATTCGTTGTTACACATAAACGTCGATCCCATTAGTAAAATGAATAAAATTGATAAAAAAACATCGTAAAAACGTCGTTAAGTAACCAAATTGTTTCCACTGGAGCTGGCGGGATTTGGACTCTCACCTGCTGTCAAATTAGATCAGGGGCAAACTAACTGTGCCACATGCTTCTTGGCTTTTTTTTCAATTTTGGTTTATTTTAAAATTAAATTGTTTAAATTTTAAAAAACTTTTAAACTTTATAAGTTCCATGATATCAAATAACTTATAATACATTTCAAAACGTTATTATACAATCATTCAGATTCTTCATCATTACTATCTTCTCCACTATCATGGTCATTACTTTCATCAAATTCATCACGTTTCTCATCGGCGCCATCATTAGGGACATCGTTGTATTCTCGATTTTGCAGATCAATTAGGAGAACTTGCTCTGTGCATGTATAGCCGCACATGATTCTTCTTGCAAGGGTGCATCTCCAGCTCCAATAATTTGACCATGAGAAGTGATTTTAATAGCCGCCAACCAAGCGATTTCAGATTCTTTGATCCTAGAATCGATATGGAATAAAGCTAACTTACTCTGCTTTTGATGCTAAGTAGAACAGCTCAAATTTGTTGTATCTTCTCCTTGCATTTACATCCACAACTCCAAATTTGCTGCATCGAACCCCTCGATTAACTACGTGTTTACGACACTCAATTGGTTTTAGGGTTTAGGGTTTAGAGTTTAGAATTTTGGATTTGACGTTGTTAAAATTATAATGTATAATTTGAACGTACGTATAAGAACAAATATTAGAATTTGAATTCGAACGTATAAGAACTAGAATTCGAACGTATAAGAACTAATATTAGAACTTACAACGTATGTACCTAACTACAAATATTTAATTTTAAATTTCGTCTTTAAGAACTCGTAAAGAAAAACTGTCGTAAAAGACTTACAAATTCGTCTTTATATCATTGTAAATACCTTTTATTGTAATCATGTTGCAAATTAGGGATGTTTTTACAAGGAAACCTTATATTTTGAGACGTTTTTACAGTGAATATTAGATTTGTAACAACCAATAATATGTATGTGTCACGTTTTCACCAAATTTTCAAATTCATCTTTAATTCCTTGTAAATAATATTTGTTGTAAATTCGTTGCATATTAGGGACGTTTTTACAACGAATTAAATCAAACATGTTAACACATTGTAAATTCGTCGTAAATAATATTCGTTGTAAATTCGTTGCATATTAGGGACGTTTTTACAACGAATTATATCAAACATGTTAATACATTGTAAATTTGTCGTAAAGTTACAACGGTTTTACAACGAAACTCTTTTTTATCGTAAAAGCGTTGGCAAACGATCCCTAAACTCTATCGTCCCTAAAACGTTGTAAAAAAGCGTTGCTAATTTAATGTTTTGTTGTAATGATATATCTGAAACCTAGGCCTTTCTCATTCTTACATTTACATAGTTTCTCCCAAATAACCTAATGTAGAGAATAATTTGCTTTTTACTATTTTGTGGTTTTATGGATTAATAAAAAATATATGGTTACAGATGCCAATTTCTCTCCTTGTTATTCCTTATTAGTTTTCTCTAGTTCAAAATTCTTTGTTACTTTTAAGCTTTTCTCTAAAATTTCTGCCAATTTCCTATTATGTCATGTTGAGTAGCTAGACTTGCTCTATATCTTGATTAATGACTAATCTCTTGAAAAATTAATTATTTGTTATTCTTTACTTCATCTAATTACTCCTCGTTTAATTGGATTATTATCTGCCTAATCCAATTACTTCTCGCCTAATACATTCTGATTATTTTTTATATTGTAAGTATAAAACAAATTTTTGATATACACACATTTAAATTGAAAAGTTTTTGATGTTCGGTAATAAATTATGCTCAAAATTTCAAAAAAAAAACATATTTTTTTTCAAAAATACGTTTTCGTGTGTTTGATGCAATAAGTAATATGTTTTTAAAACATTAATATAGCCCTAACACTAATTTTTGATTAATCTTCGAGATTGATCAAATTTTTTGATTAATCTCTAGACCCTATATTAAGCCCCCAACTAATGCCTAGCAATTTTTTGAATTTAGCTTTTAAGTGATTTTCTGAATTTAAGATATTTTCTTTTATAAAATGAACACTGTCTGCCAAAAGAATATTAAGAATGTTTAAGATGCATATTAACATGACGTGGCATGATTTTAGGCATATGTAAAAGTTTTTGGTTTACATAAATGTTCATTTCTGTCTACTTTTTTTATTAGCTTAATTTGCTATAAAAAATGTACCATATATATATATATATATATATATTTTAAAACTGCCAAATATAAAGTTTTTATGTAGGCTAGTATACGATACATGGCATGAGAAATAAAAGAAAACGAGGAAACTAGGGTTTTGGGTAATCGTGATCAAAGATAAAAACTTTTGATAAAGGCTATTCGGATTTAAAGGTAAACATTTAAACTAATATATTAATCAGTAAGGCTGAATTTTAAAGTTTGGTTACGCAGAAACCAACTTTTTCTCCAATATTTTAGAATTAATTACGTCAGAAGTATAGTATTCCATTGTTATATAACTATATAGGGATGTATTATTATGAACACGTGAGAACGAGACGTGATAATATCTTCGACAAAATATAAAAAGCTGGGTTCGTTTCTTTATTTAATACGTACAGATATAGTGGAGTGATCATGTTCTACAATAAATTAAAGTGGCCATGGCCATGGCTGCCTGGTCTCAGATATTTTCAGACATCACATTCGTTATTGCACCGCCTATTATTCAAGCCATACTTACTACTTTTATATTTGCTTACAATGACACACAATAATAAAAACTTATGATTTTGACACCATTAACTAAAAGAGATATCCGGAATTTTTTTTTTTTTGGTAGGTAAGAGGTTTCGGGCCAAAGTTATAATTTTTCTAAGGATGGGAAAAGACTAGTTCTGAGAAATAATCAGTAATATTGTACTTGAGAGGATTCATAGCCTGGACCAATAAGACATTTCCGCAACAAATGGAAACCATTAAACTAAGACTACTTGGTTATCTAGAATATAATTGGACCAAAAATTTATGACCGAGTGATAAGATGAGATTAATGTATTAAAGCGTTTGTAGATTCAATTTTTTTTTTACAGAACTAAATTACATGTTTTTGATTATTCTTCGCCTCATTTGAATATTGGGGGAAAGGTCCATTTGTAGACATGATTTTCTTCAAAAAATTAATCAAGATCTTAAATAGATTTGGGTAATTCCTTTGTAAAATAACAATTGCATTAGACATATTTGAGTTATATATATATATATATATATATAATTAAAAAGGTTTTGCTAGGTTCATTTTGATTTCTCTAAATCATTATTAGACCAAATATGACAACATAAGGCACATTTTCATATCAATTTGTTAGAATATATCATTTTAGAAATGTAAAATATCTAAAATACTGATATGCTAATTGGTTTTGAATTAAACATCCATAATGTCTAACATGATATCATAATCTAGACTAAATTCGATTGTAAACCATATGTGGAAATCCAATCTCACGAATTTTACGTTTCAAATATCTAATTTCGGAGCATAAAAGAAACACATTAAAATATTTTACATAAAAATTAGAGATTTCTAAAATTATAGAAAAAAATTATTGGTTGTTTATGGTAAAACCAAAATTACTTGGACCAAATAAAAAGAGAGGATATAACATTTTAGAAAAATTGAAGAATCGGTCCAAAATTAACAGGGCATCGGAGAAAAGAATATTTTTTTGGGGATAAACATCGATGTGCTAAACATTTAAGAAAATAGGATCTGGTAATAATAAAAATGTCTAAGACACCGCCCAATAGGCCTAGAATTCGGGGGATCGATTGGTTATCGATTACTTTGGATTTGTGGTTTTTTGGTTTTAAGGTTTAAAAACAATTCGGTTATTATAAAGGTTCAGTCCGGATTTATTTTGGGTTCGATTTGATTTTACAGTTGCATAATATCAATTGATCCGGTTTCGGATTAGTTATTACACCCAAAATATATGTATATAACTAGTTTTAAGTCTAAATGATTCAGTTGGATATGTTCGGATTCAGGTTTGGACATTATGTTCTATAACTTTGGTTATATTTTAGATTTTTGGGTGCGGTTAATAACCGAACCCAAAATAACTTGTAATAAAAAACTATTCAGTTATTTGGATACATCCAAAATCTAAATATATCAAAATAGTTCAGTTAAATTAGTTCGAGTTCAGATTTAGATTTCGATTATGAACTTTATGCTCAAGACTACCATTCAATCTGACAACAATAATAAAAATTGAATATTCTATGAAAAACATGAAGAAGACATCTATAAAATAAGAATCATGAATCAAGACAAAAATATCTGATTTTTAAGTTATTCAAGAATCAGTTAACTCGAATCTGATAATAAGAAACTACATTCGATCTTTTAACAAATAATTTCATAATACATTATATTTATTTATCAAATCTTCAAAATTTCTAACCCATTGCTTTACGCATAAACATAATATAACGAAACGAATCGAATAAAGGAATCTGAAATAATAGTAGGGAGATGAGAAGGAAGAGTGGAGGGGCATGGGAGGTCACGTGCATGAGCATGTGAAGATTTAGTTGACGTGGCAAAAAGGTGGACCCCAGAGACCACACTCGTGCGGTGTAATATTGTTCCTCCACGACCAGACATCCCACCTCTCTACAATCATTTCTACCCTTTTCCCCACGCGCTTCATCTCTCGCGTCTACACCACCAACCACACCTTTTTGTTTTATTCTTAGTACTAATAAACCTTGGGAAAGATCTTTAACATCACATTTGACCAAATTATTTCTTTAAGAAATAACTAATCTTAAAGTCTTAACATTTCAATATCTCTTATATTATAAAAGCATACCATTAACTTAAATACCATGTTATATTTTTTGTTTTGGACTATGTTGTATTGTTACTAGGAAATATTATCACAAAATACTTGTCACACAATTATATGAGATTATACAACTAATTAACTAATTATTATTATTTAGATTAAATATTATTAATTAATTAATTATAAATCCTACGAGATTATCATAATTATAACCTTATCCTAATCGATATTTATTAAAAACAGTCCTCCTAATCCTAATAGAAAAACTTATAAACAACATCTAATTAAGACCCGACCCACCTATGACAATTATCACAATTATCAAACGATTCGTAATTAAGATTTGAATATTAAAATTATCACAACATCTACTTAATCGTTTATGATATGATTTTTGTTGGTTTAAAAAAATCTCTAACCAATTAAAATTTGAATTTTG
>OVBA01003736.1:0-26491 GCA_900406435.1 Lepidium aucheri
TTTCGTCCTAATACATATTATCACTTATGTACCAGACTACTTATAAACTATTATTCTATATCTTTCTCATTTTTCCAAAATTTTTACAATAATTTCATCTTTTCATTGATTTTAAAAACATTTCCGCAGCGTAGCGTGAGTATTTACCTAGTATATTTAACAGTTAACTATAAATGTATATTTTTACATAACTTTTTATAATCTTACACTGATAGTAATTTAATATATTCAATTAATATATTCAAATATTTGAGTGTTTTTTTTTATTATTTTCTCCGCCTGATATTGATTATAAAAAATACATTTACCTAATATAATGTTATTATTGATTTGACTATGAATCAAATATTTCTTAATTGTAATTGTTTGGTGACAAAAAAAATTATGAACATAAATATAAAAAATGAAGTAAGGAGCTCATTGACAAAAAAATTACAAAAATCGATAGGAGTTAGGTCAGCGTTTTGTCCTATTGGACTAAAAGATACTCGATCGAAATAGACGTGGAGGGCAATGTGTGTCACACTTAGCCTCGTGGAAGATATATATATATATATATATATATATATGAGGGCGAACAATCTAGATCTCTCTCAATTGTTTGGAAATGATCTAAATATACCTAGAATTATGCTTCAATATAATTGCCTTTGATTTAAGACTAAAAGTTCTAATTTTTCCCCAATTGAAACCAAAAATTAATTTCTCCCTAATCATGATTTATATGGTTGTAACCGGTACAATAAACCGGAATTAATCCGATTATTTAGTAAGTTATTACTAAACCATACTCAAACCGTAATTGATCAATTAATGACCTGTTTAGAGATCCGATTACACATAACCCAACCCATTTTTGGTTTCCTAAATTTGTAACCCTAATCAATATCACGAATGCAGACAAAAGAATTCAATCTCGCCAGAAAATGCTCTCTCTGTTGTTTAGCAACACCTTCACTCTATCGTTGTGACTATTGACCGGAGGAAGCAAGCTGTTGCTGGCATTTCCTTTTCTTGTGTCGATCTTGTCCTTCTTGATTCTATTCCGGGCCTTTTTTTGTTAAAGTTAAAAAGACTCATCCGATGAATTTTTAAGCTTGGTCCAATACCTAAACCAGCCGCAGAAGTGTAAAGATCTAGTCTCTGTTCATGCTCTTGTTGTTGATGTTGGAAATTGATGTCTTGATTGTTTGGTTAGAGTTACAAAATTGATTAGGGTTACAACATTGGAAAGTTAAAAATGGGTTGGATTATATGTAATCGGATCTCTAAACGGGTCATTAATTGATCAATTATGGTTTAAGTATGATTTAGTAGCGGTTTACTAAATAATTAGACTAATTTTGGTATATTGTACCGATTAGAACCATTTAAATCACGATTGGTGAGAAATTAATTTTTGACTTCAATTGGAGGAGAGTTAGAACTTTTGGTCTTAAATGAGGGACAATTATATTAAAGTATAGTTCTGAGTATATTTAGATAATTTCTAAACAATTAAGAGAGATCTCGATCATTCACCCTATATATGATACTCTCCAACAAAAAATGTTTTTATCAAAAATAAATAAAAATATAACAAAGATGTTTAATATTTATTTTTATTTTATATATTGCAACTTGACAATATTCAATAGTAACCATCTCTTTACAGTTTTTTATTTGCTATTTTGGGTTTAGTGAATCTAGACATTTTTGAATCCTATTATAATATATAACAGCATCAATTGAAAAAATTGGTGTCAAGTTGAGTTTATATAATCGAAAATTGATAGGAAAATTTTGACATAATATATTTGGAAAAAGATTCCGATTATAAAGTTTTAAAGTTTGCATCATTTTTATCAAAAAGTAAAAAAATAAAGTTATTCTTCATTGCCAAGGGAATCTTTTCTCAGTTTTGGTATAATATGTATATAACAAATTATTATCTTATTATATAACAAAAGTTTCTCAAAATTAGTAATTAACAAAATTCTTCCATGTATCAGATATAACAATTCAAAAAATTTCTGGATTTATTTAAAACAATCTTATTATATAAAAAAAGGTTTCTCAAAGTCAATAATTAACAAGATTCTTCCACGTATCAGATCTAATGATCTGAAATTTTCTTGGATTTATTTAAAACATTTAGAAATAAAAAGAGGAAATAATCATAATTACATCACAAAATATTTTTATATATTTGAAATCTTATTAATATAATAGGTTATAATAAGATCCAACACGTAGAAATTTTCTTTTGATTACTAACTTTTGAAACCCAACTTTGTATAATACAATACTTCACAATTTTTGGTGGTTAAATTCAACACGTGGAAGAATCCTTTTATTACTAACTTTTAAAACTCTATTTTATATAATAAGATTATAAGATTTCAAACGAATAATAGTAAAATAAAATAATAACATATCAAATTTAAGTTTTTTACTTTTTTGTTTGTTTGCCTTCATTGCTCTCAAAACAAATAGATTAAATCATAGAAAAATTGAAAAGCTATAAGGTATTGAAAAATCATTTATGTGTTTATATATATATAGCAATTAATATTCACAATTCCCTTTTAGATTATGATTATGTATACAAAATTCCTTTTAATTTAGGATTATGTATACAAATAAATATTTGGGAGTATTTAGATAATTATCTTCTGCTAAGATTATGATCAGAGATATATCTTATCATATTATGAAAATTTTCTTTATATAATAAGATTACTAATGAAAATTACCTTTTGGTAGAATTAATTTTTTAAGAATTATTAGATTAGGATTTCTTTATTGATAAATATTGATATATATAGCGTTTTTATAAATAAGTTTTAATATAATATTTTTTTATATAATAAGATTAGTAATAAAAATTATTTTTTGTTAAAATTAATTTTTTAGCATTTAATATTCCTGATTTCTTTTTTGATTAAGATTTTTTTAGGTTAAGAATTCTTTTTAGATTTGGATAAGCTAAATATTGAAAAAATTTATTTAAAGGTTTTTTATCTAGACTAATAAAATTAGAAGAATTTTGGATCATTGGATTAACTTTGAGAAACCCTTCTTCATATAATAAAATAGTAAATAAGAATGAGGAATAAAATCTCATTCCTAATCTAAAAGTGAATTGTGAATATTCATAATCTAATAGCATATTGTATTGGGAAATGGTAACAAAATTATATTCGTAACATAATTATCAAAAATTATATTGATAATAAATTAGTTAAAGTTAAATATAAAGCAACTATCAATATTGTTTTTTGTGATAATAAATTAGTTTTTATATATAAGATCAAGATCCTAATCTAAAAGGTAATTGCGAATATTAAGATCTCTATATATACATAAACACATATAATTTTTTTCATCTCTCTCCAACTTTTCTACCTTTCTCCAACTTAATCATTCTCTTTTGTTTCACATCCTAGGCATCAAGACAAACAAACACAAAAAGTAAACATTTAAAATTAAATATATCATTATTTTGTTTTACTGTTATTAATATGATATTTTATCTATATATATATATATGTATATATATATTATCAATGAAAATCTCTTGATCTCAATTTTCAGTATCCTATTATATAAAAGTTTGGTTTAAGATCTTATTATATAAATTTGGTTTCAAAAATTAGCAATTAACAGGATTCTTAAATATTATCTAAAATAGAATACATATATAATTGTGTTTATAGATATGAGTTGAGTTATTAAAATTAGTAATAAAAAATATCCTTAAATATTACTATCTAAAATATAATACATGTATGTGTATATTATATACCAAACAATTCATAAAACTTGTGCATCATATGGATCCATATCTAATATATATAAACATATAGATTTTTTTTAAGTATCTTCCAACTTTTCAAATTTTCTCCAATTTAATTTATTTCTTTTTGCTTAAATCCAGAACAATCAAGGAAAACAAACAAAAAATATAAAAAAATTTAAATTTAATGTGGTATTATTTTATTTTACTATTAGTAGCTTGAAATCTTATGAGCTTATTATATCTTATTATATAAAATATAATTTCTGAAGTTAGTAATAAACGGATTTTTCCACGTGTCGAAGTTAGTAATAAACGGATTTTTCCACGTGTCGAATTCAACCATTCAGAACTGTGGATATTATATTATACATAGTTGGGTTTCCAAAATTAATAATCATCAAGATTTTTCTACGTGTTGAATCTTATTTTAACCTATTATATTATGTTGAATTTCAAAAGTTAGTAACTAAATAAAATTTTCCACGAGTGAGATCTTATTATTAAGTTGAATCTCAAAACTTACAAAAAATATAAATTTCTAAGTTATTGTTCAAAATATATATTATGCAATATTTAATAAAAACAAATTCCCCCAAGAATCCATATCTAATATATTTATATTTTATAAGACTGGTGCATGGGTCTGTTATATAAAACCGGGCATAACCAATGTTAAATAGGCCCGTTAGTAAAAAAAACAACAACAACACTGTCGCCGTAAGTGGGTATCTATGGGCAGGTATTTAGGCCCGTTTAAACCTGCATTGGGTCGTCGTATATATTATAATAGGATACGACCGGAGTAGGGCCTCATTATCATTTAAAGCCCACAATAGACCCAGCTTCAGCTAGGGTTTTCTGTGTCGTCATTAAATAGATCGCGAAGAGGAGGAAAAAGAGAAAAAAGAGAGAAGCTTTAACTTATTACATCTAGAAATCCGTTTAAGATGTTGTCGGATCTCCCAAGGGATGTGGCAGAGGAAGTTCTGTCGAGGCTTCCGATGAAATCAATGAGAGCAGTGCGGTTAGCTTCCAAAAACTGGAACGAATTATCGAAAAGCCGGAGAGTTAGAAAGAGGCAGCTCGATGAAATTAAAGCAGCATCGGATTTTATGGTAGTCATAAACATAGGACGTAAGCTTCATTTGGCGAGCATAAATCTTGACAAGGGCCCTGAACCATCAATAATCAATCAAGGTAAAGTAAGCGATGGAGTTGATGTATTTAGAATCTGCCAATGCGACGGTTTATTGTTATGCATCCTAAATGAAAAAACTTTTGGGATGGTTGTTTGGAATCCGTATTTGGGCCAAACCCGGTGGTTGAAACCAATTATTCATGACCACTTTCCTGAGTTTTTTTCATCATATTATTATGCAATAGGATATGACCCGAGTAGCAAATCCAACTACAAAATCTTGAGAGTTTTGGAGTCTTCCCCAGACGACGACGGTTGGTATGAAGTCTACTACTTGAACAAGCTTAGTAATGATACCAAATCTGTAGCTTTCTTTGCGGATTGGGAAATAGATTACTTTGCCAATGGCGCTTCTGTGAAGGGAAATACTTATTGGTTTGCCAGGGATAAGAACCCACGAGATGCAGTAGAGATTGATTACCTGGTATGTTTTGATTTTACAAGAGAGAGATTTGGACCTCGTCTAAGTCTACCGTTTCACTCCTATAATGAAGATGATTGTGTGACTCTATATAGTGTTAGAGATGAGCAACTTGCAGTGCTCTATCAGCCACATGCAGCATATTCCCTAGAGATTTGGATTTCGAATAAGATTGAGCCTGACGAGGTGTCATGGAACGTGTTTTTAGCGGTGGATGTTACTCCCTTTCCTACTTTCTGCAATATTGGAAATGATTCTGGGAGTTTCTTTGTTGATGAGGAGAAGAAAGTTGCCGTGGTTTTTAACAACCACATAGCTTATGTCATTGGAGAGGGTGGTAGATCTCTCAAAGTAATGGATTTCCGCATAACTCCAAGCCTTTCAAGATTTTACCGACCAATTATCTCTTATGTTCCAAGTTTGGCACAAATCAAGCAACATGCTCTCAAAAGAGGAAGAAGCCAAATTGTTAAACACCGAGACACCATATCGCTCTAAATTTTCTTGTTGTTTTATGTTGTGATGGTCTTCTTTTGAGCAGCAATTATCAGTATGTTTGAGTACTTGTTGATTTTCTTTTGCTTTCTTTTTCTGTTGTGATTTTGTTCTTCTGACCAATCATTATCAGTATAGTACCTCTAATAATTTATTTCTTGCTTTGGATCACAACGTTGCATTCCCAAAGTCCTTTATTACATCTTTGAGAAGAAGACAAATCTTCTGATGATCGTATCTATATTTATTAGAAATGTATAGCACTGCAAATTTTTTCAACAGTGTGTTTCAACTATAGAACATAATGATACCACACACGGTCTATTTAGTTCATTACCAGACAGGAATAGCTACCACATGATCATACAACTCTCAGGGAATTATTTCTTAATACAAACAATAAACAGTAATATTTCATCCTAATGTTATAATGAACCAGTAATAGCTACCACAAGATCATACACAACTCTCAAGGAATTATTTCTTAATACAAACAGTAATATTTCATCCTCTGAGGTAATGTTAAAATACAGCTGGTTCATGACTAGACCAACATTTGATCTAATTTATGGATTTGCAGCCTGCTGGAGAAGATTTTGTCTATACCTCTGGATAAAGTTCACCTTATCATGAGGCACTTCGACGTCTTTCATCACAGGCAGATCTTGCATGCGCTCTATCCAACTGTGTAAAGTTGAAGTCTTCACTGGATCAATTAAGTCTACACCGATTGCTTCATAAAGTTTTGTGGGCTCCAAAAGTAGCAATGATGGTGATTTCAAAAAGCCCTACATCATCATTCTCCTAATGTGTTTGTTTGGGAAATGCTTCTTAATTCCCTCCTCAAGAACCTTCATCTCTCGAGCCTCTTCTACAGATTTTGCTTGAGCTTCACCCTCTTGGAACACGGCTTACTCATGACCTCAATCACCTGCAACATTAAAAAGTCAAAAGTCTGGTATCGTATCAATGTAAGGGGTTGATTTTGAATGAGAGATTCTAGGGAAAACACCTGTTGGTTGATGTAGCTGACCCAGAACCGGACCTGAGCGCTTTCATAAGGATCCTCTAGGAAGAAACGAGGAGAATTCTTCCATGTTTCATTGATATATTTGTTTGTGCTGGATTTAATATATGGATTAATTAAGAGAAAAGTTACAAAATTATGTTTATTAAGTAGCGGAAATGAGCGATTACAAGAATGACGAGGAGGTCCTCGTCTGTTTTTACAAGTATTAAAAAGAATGATTTAGCCTAGGTCAGAATTCTTAGAGAGAGCTCTCCATTCCAAAATCGGATCCTTTCTCCTTAAGTCAGTGAAGGGGAACAAGCTTTCTGGCCTTTTATAGGAAGGTGAGGGCTGAACATACGGGGTTAGTATATCGCATAGTCGACAATAAGTTAGTGCTTTTTCCGTATTTTGCAGTCACCAGGCTGCTTTTGTAGGATGATGTTTTGATGCGCCAGTTATGCCGCATCATATTAGGTTGATGGGCTTTTGACAAGGCCTATTTACTGAGGTTACACCCTGGATATAATCTCAGACCTTGTTGTCATGGGCTAAAATGTAGTGGATCCTTAGTGGGCTAGAGGACCTAGGTCCACCTCTAACAATAGCCCCCCAATCTGGTGACGAGAACAAAATCGCAAGACTTATGAGATAAGTTGCCTGAGCACGCATGGATCCACTATGCCACATGGTTATCGAAGAGATTTTGATGAGGATATTTTGATGAGGAGATTTTGAAGAGGAGGCTTCGTCAAGGAGACTTTGACAAGACTATTTTGACGAGGAGATTCCAGCAAGGGAAGGATTGACTCGCGTAATGGTTTTGATGAGGAGGAGCTCAGATTTGTGTGGAGATTACGATGAGGAGATTTCGACGAGATTTTGATGAGGAGGCTTCGACGAGGAGACTTTGACGAGGCTATTTTGACAAGGAGATTTCAGCAAGGGGAAGATTGACTCACGTGGAGGTTTCGACGAGGAGGAGCTTGAATTTGTGTGGAGATTTTGACGAGGAGACTTCGACCGCAAAGATTTTGACGAGGAGCAAGGAGAATTTGACGAGGAGGAGCTCAGATTTGTGTGGAAATTATGACAAGGACATTTCGACCAAGGAGATTTTGACAAGGAAACTTCGACGAGGAGACTTTGAAGAGGCTATTTTGTTGAGGAGATTTTAGTGAAGGGAGGATTGACTTATGTGGAGGTTTTGACAAGGAGGAGCACGAAATTGTGCCGCGGAGAAGATTGATTCAACGATGGTGGATTTGCTGTTGAGGTTTCTTGCCACGAAGAAGGTGGATCATGCCATGGAGAGTACAAGCTTGTCGCCGTGGTTTCGAGCTGTGGAGAGTAGTATCAAGGATGATTCATCATTTTTGAATGGTTTTTTTAATAGGGTCACTGTGGCGAGTTTTTGGTACCAAGGCTGGATTTAATTAGGCATTTGCCCGAGGGGAGGACATCTGAGGCGAGTTTTTTGACGCTGACGCCAGATTTGACAATGTATTTCTCCGAGGGAAAAAATATCGAGGTGAGTTCTTCAACGTTTAGGCCAGATTTGACGAGGTTTTTGTCCGAGGAAAAAACTGTCGAGGCGAGTGCTTCGATGCCGAGATCAGATTTTGTGAGGCGTATGTGAGAGGGAAGGATTGCCGAAGCAAATTCTTTGACTCTGAGACCAGATTTTGCGAAGCGTATGTGCGATGGAAGGACTACCAAGGCGAGTTCAGAAATGGTGCCAAGACAGCTGAGCTCGTCTGGAATGGCAAATAAGAGAGACACGAGGTCTGTGTTGTCGAGGCCAATTGTTTAAGGTTCTGTTATTAACGAGGCCAAATTAGATGTTATGCAAGAGGGTGATGAGGCCGCTGAGAGTATTTTTGAGGTGATGGTGAGGCAAATATTGACGAGGTCAAGAGTTGCCTGAGGAAATGATGGTGGAACCGAGGAGGCTTGCATTGATCATGGTGAGGCGGAGGAGGCTCGCATTGATAGTGGCGAGGCAGAGGAGGCTTGCGCCGATAATGGCAAAGCAGAGTAAGATGTGGGCTGAGGTGTTGATGTTGAGGAGGCCAGAAAGGTCCAAGTTAACGAGGTTAAGAAGAACGTTGGCCGTGGTGTTGACGTTGATGATGTCAGGGAGGCCTAATTTTTACGAGGCCGAGAGGAATATTTCTCGTGGTGTTGACATTGATAAGGCCGAGGAGATGCAAGTTGACGAGGCTGAGAGGGGCGCTGGTTAAAATAATGATGTCTACAAAGCTGTGAAGACCCAAGTTTACAAGATCGGAAAGGCCCAAGTTGACAAGGCCGAGAGAGTGGTTGACCGTGAGCACCATAATGGTGCCAAGAAGGATGTTATATGCGGCGGTGGAGATGAGGTCAAAGAGGCTTTTGACGATGAGCTTTTAGAGATATGGGACCAGAGGTTGCATGTGATGAGGAAGATCATTCCGACATGGTCAGACATAACTTGGGGCGAGTAAGAGGAAGGTATGGCTGTACCCCTTGCCCTCCCCCTTTTTAAAATTTTTTTTGGTTAAGTGTTGAATTGTGGCGTGGTCGTGCAGCATCGAGATGAAGGATATAGTGACTTGGGGAGATGCCTGAATACACTAACGTGTTTGCTAAGGAGCTGATGGTTTCGGGTACGAATAATGATGAAACATTTTTGCATGGGATAACAGAGGCCGATATTGCCGATCGTCATGCCCAAGCTGGCATCAACATGGAGGATAATGTTACTAATGGAAACCAGGTGTTGGCTTTGTCTCCTTGGCTGCTAGGTGCAGGCACTTTGCAGCCTTTAGTCCAAGCATCTCTCGTGGGTGTCGACAAGGATCCTTCTGATTTTAGAGAGAATTCAAAGTAGTCGCATGAGGATGTGGGGGAGCCTTCTGCGGCTCGTGCCAAAATATAGCTTGCATCATGGAGTCTCCTGCTGGGGTCAGAGTGGAGCTCTCAACTATATTTTTCTATGGGCTACAAAGGACTGAGTCTCTGGGGTGAAGATCACGACATTAGTTTGAAGTTGTGACACAAGATCAAGGGTTCGATGCGCACAAATCCTTGGCTAGAGAAGATGATTGTGAGTGAGATCATTGGCGATGAAGCTATTGTTTTCGCTAAGGTATGGCCTCAGATCGTTATATTTGTATAAGGCCGACCACGTAGTTTAGTCTAGTGTGTTAAGTTATTCAATTTTGGCCGCGGCCGTTAGTCGGATGATGTTGTAAAATTTGTTTATGTATGAAATGTTCTTTTGGACTTTCTGTGTTTTGTGCTCGGTACCTTGGACTGAGCAAAACTAGTATGTGGCTTACGCACAAGCGTCAAGGCGAATGTCATTCTGGCCTTAGGCACGTTAGATGCAAAATTATGGTTCGACTTATCCTACCGTGCCAATGCGAGTGGTGTGCTCGGCTTTACTTAGACATTTTAGGTATGGAACTACAGTCCGAGTTATCCTGTGTTGCTGATGCGAGTAATGGCCTCAACTTTAAGCATTCTAGGAGCAGAGTTATGGTCTGGCTTACCTTGTCGCATCCGATAGTGGTGTGCTCAACTTTTACTTAGGTATTTTAGAAGCAGAATTATAGTCTGGTTACCCTATATTGCTTACGCGAGCACTAGACTCAACTTTTTACTTCGGCATTTTAGGAGCAGAACTACCATCCAACTTACCCTATATTATCGAGGCGAGCCATTTACTAGGATAAAATAGATTACATTGATATTATCATCGTGCCTGGAGGCTGCCTACGCGCCCTTTTATGAGATCAAGCTGAACGTAGTTCAACTTAAATTATTGCAACATGCATGGACTAAAAGATAAAAAATGTGGAGGATAGATGCAGAGGGGCTGCTAGGTAGCAATATCATGGTGAAGACCTACTAGGCAACGAGGAGGAATTCTGTTTTAAAGATGAGTTGTATGCCAAGAGGTGGCGATCTGCTATGCGACAAGGAGAGATTGTGTCTACGACATTATGCGATGCCAAGGAAAGGTGATGAGGACAGATTGTCTAAAGTATTTTATGACGCTGAGGGGAGTTAACGTGCTAGATGACAAGGTGAGTGTCATGCCAGGCGATGAGGTTATGATGCTCTGTTAAGCGACGAGGTGACGCTCTCCTAGTAGATGAGGAGGATATATTTTTTTCTATGTATCGTAAAATGACGAGAATAGGTGATGTCCTTGTGGGCAATGATGAGATTTTGGCTAGGGCATTATACGATGCAGAGGAGAGGTGGCGAGGAGATATTATGCTAAGGCATTGCTGGATGCTGAGGCGACAAAGCGAGATTCTGTCTAAGACATTGTTAGATGCTAAGACAACGCTGTGAGATTTTGGCTAAGATTTTTGGATGTCGAGGTAACGAGGCCAGATAGAAAATTGACAGATGTCTAGGTGACAAGGCTAGATTTTTGCTAGGACATTTACATATGCTTAGGTCAGGAGGCCAGATTTTGGTTAGGACATTACTGGATTCCGAGGTGATGAAGTGAAGTCTTGTCAAACGAGAGGTGACAAGGTGACAACAACAAGGTGAGGGTATATCATGTTAGTTGTTGAGTTGATGATGACGAGGGGAAGTCATGCCAGGCACCAAAATGATGATGATGAGGTCAAGGTGATGAAGACGAGGTAATGCCATGTTTTAGTTGTCAAGGTGATAACGACAAGGTGAAGTTCTATCTAGCGCCAAGATAATAAAGAGGTGACGGGAATGGGAGGACATGATAGGGTGACGACCTCTCTCCTCACTTGTTCTTTTTTCTCCTTCTTTGGTTTTCTTTGGATTACTGGGAGCAGTAGTGTTGGCGGCATTACTTCCTATGAGATTTGGACCAACTGGGTGGTTTTTGGGTGTCATCAGTGATGCTTTTGAGGCTGGTGGTCCCCTCAAGGTTGTCGATGGATCAGGAGGAACTTTTTGGTCCCCATCGACAAGGTTTGATCGGTCATCCTGCTACTTGTGCGTTGAGAATCTCCTTTTCCTCCTCCTTGTAGCACTAGTTGCTTGTGCTGGATTTAGCATAAGAATTGATTAAGAGAAAAGGTAGAAGATTATGTTCATTAAGTAGCAAAAGTAAGTGATTACAAGAATGATAAGGAGGTCTTTGTTAGTTTTTACAAGTGTTAGAAAGAATGATTTAGCATAGGTCTGAATTCTTAGAGAGAGCTATCCTTTCCAAAATGGGATCCGTTCTCCTTCTGAATTTCTGGCCTTTTATAGGAAGGTCTTGGTTAGGCTTTTCTTCTCTCACGCTCTCTGTGTGAGGGATGAACATACAAAGTTCGTATATCGTAGAGTCCACAGTACGTCCATGGTTTTTTGGTATTTTGCAGGTTCCATACTGCTTTTGTAGGACGATGTCTTGGCGCACCACTTATGCCACATTGTATTAGCTTGATGGGCTTTTGACATGGCCCATTTACTGAGGTTACGCAATTGATATAATCTCAGACCTTGTTATCGTGGGCTGGAATAAAATGGATCCTTAGTGGGCCAGAGGACCTAGGTTCACCTCCAATAATATTTAAGGATTATATGTGATTCTTCCACTAGTTTCCCTTCATGGACAAGAATGTTTCAGAGACTTTGTTTGCATTTTAGAGTCTTTTCAGATGAAAAACAGGTTTATTTTGGATTATACTCGTGGAGCATGGTTTGGAGCAATTCAGAGTAGCTTTTGGAATATCAGTGGAAGAATGCTGATCGATCCATCAACCCCTTGATCGACTTATCCTCGAAGCAGTGAAGAATAAGGCCTAAATTATTATATTTTGTACATGCAAGTTTTAGGACCTATAAAAGGCCATTTTTCATTATTTTGCAAGACACAGATGTTTTCTATTACGCCTGAGATAGTTTTTGTAAGCGGGAAGAAGATTTCCTCCATACTTTTGAGAAGATTTTGAAAGCCTCTTTGTTATTTCAATTGCAATTTCATGTTTCCTTTCATCATATCTCTTGTTTCTACTTTGATTATGTCTGAGTAGTTTCCTAATCAGGTTTAGGGTTTCTAGGGATTTAAGAATCAATGATTGGGGATTAAATAGTTCGATGATTATAAATTCTCTATCTATATGGTGTGTAATGTTTAGATTAGCTTAATTACCTAGTCTATGATATTAGGTTGTTTACTTTCCAAAAGCTTGTTAAACATCTGAACTAGAATAGATGAGCAATTAGTCTTAACCAACAATAGTTGACTATAGGAGTAGTTGTGGATGAATTGAACCTATTCGATAGTGCCTATTTGCATCTTTAGAGCCAATGACAGTTATGTTTTCTAAGTTGCTAAATAAAGTAATAGACACCATGATAGTGAGTTTGTTAGATTTCTATGTTCAAGTCGAGAATTGTGCTTAAGTTTTTCCTGAATAATTTCCTGGTTAGATTCTTATTTTCTGAAAAATTCCCGATGCTTGATGTTTTCTAGTATTGTTTGGTTGTTAGTTCATTCATATTCAATCACAGTTTGGTATAGCTTGAATTAGAATTCAGTAGTCAATAGTTAAATACTTGGTTCTTCGTAAACTTGATCCCTAAGTACAACTATGTTTGCTGTGCACTTGGAGTAGAATGCTAGGGTTAAAGCTCTATATATCAAGGTTTTGGCACCGCTACCAGTGAACCAATTGGTTGCGTTTTGATTGAGATTCGATTTCTAGTTTATACCCTGTTGCTTACGTTTTTTGTTTGTGTTTTCTTTTTGTTTTGTTTTCAGATTTATGGCAGAGGAAAACAAGGATGTAAGAACCTACTAAACCTTGATAGTCAGACACTTGCAAGAATCGAGCGAGAACACAAAAGAGCAAGAGCAATAAATCAAGAATATCAGCAGATTCCAAGAGATCCAGAGATTCAAAATAACATTCGAAGGAATCTGGATGAGAATTTCTAGAGAGAGATTTAGCTCAACTCAGGAGGTAGCAGGAACAGCCTCAACAACGAGCTATTGGTGACATGGATACTCCACATATGTATTACCAGAATAGATCTGATATTTGTCTCGCACCTATTTAGAGGCAAGACTATGAGATCAAGCCTCAGCTGATTGGATTGGTGAAACTGTATGTCTTCAATGGCCTTCCAGGCGAGAAACAAATGGATCACATAGAAAATTTTGAAGACATGTGCCGGACAACAAGTTCAAACAGAGTTCCAGTGGACTATGTTAAATGCAAGCTTTTCCACCATTCGCTTTCTGATAAAGCTTCTAGACGGTTGAGGTCTTTACCTCCAGGTTCACTTACAAGGTGGGAAGAGGTTCGAGCTGCATTTTTAGATCAGTTTTACACCAAGTCAAAGACTACAACGTTGAGAAACAAGATCACTGCATTTCAGCAATGCTCTTGTGAGTTTTTCAGTGAAGTTTGGGAAAGGTTTAAGGAGTACCAACGTGACTCTACACATCATAGGTATTCGGATGAGTAGTTGTTGAACATCTTCTATGGTAGAATCAAGTGGGACTACAAGAATTCTCTTAATACAGCTAGTAATGGATATTTCATGACTAACACAAGGGATGAGGCCTTTACCCTCACCGATAACTTAGCTGCAAGTTCTGGTAGTCATTGTCTGCAGATGACCGAGGGAGGAAGGTTAATAGCATTGAGACTCAGAAGATAGATGAGCTTGCTAAGAAGCTTGATATGCTTATCAAGGCTAGTCAAAGAAATTAGAGAGGTGTGCATCAGTTGGAAGACGATAAAGAGGTAGCGCAGGTTCAAGATGATTCAAATATGTTAGATGAGTGGAGAGAAGTTGACTACGTGAATTGGCAGAACAGAGAAGAAAACCAGAATTACCTTTTTTTACAGGAAAACCAACGTGGATAATCCTCAGGATGTAGTGTTTCCACCTCCTGTAATGCCTAATGGATCATCTTTTCAAGGGAAACCATTTGTACAAGGTTCTGGTCAGATTTGGAAAAACTAGAAACCTTATAATCAAAACCAAGGAGGTAATAACTGGCAAAGACTGTACAAGCCGTACCAACATCAAGCACCACAGCAGTAGCAGACTTCAGCGAGTTCTTTGGGTACATTTAATGACGAGATCAATGATTTGATCTAACAGCTTGCAACCGACAGCAAAAAACCATCAAAGAGCTCAACACCAAAGTCAACAATATGTACAGTGATCTTAACAGTAAGTTCAAATCAGTGTATGTATACTTGAAGAAGTTGTATACACAAGTGGCTCAAACTACTAAAGCGATGAGAAGATCTCAAGGAGCTCTTTGTGGAAAAGTGGAGAAAACTCTGAAAGAATCCTGCAATGTAGTCAAATTTGAAACTGAGGAATGCAGTGCAAAGTAGGAGGAAAGCAATGATGGGAAGTACAAACCACCTATTCCATTCCCAAGAGAGCATACTAAGCTTGAGGATCCAGGAGAATCTATTATCCCTTGCATTTTATGGAAACTGATTTTTAGTGATGCACTTTATGATTCTGGAGCAAGTGTGAATATTATCTTGTTGGAAACGATGACGCAGTTGGGAATTAGATTGATGTAAGAGAATAACTCCTCCATCTCTTTTGGAAGTGCCACCTCAAAGTGCCCAAGAGGAAGGTTAGTTGATTTCACTCTTCTTGTTGGAAACTGCAACGTTCTAACCGATTTCACTGTGGTAAAGATGGCAAAGGGTGGAGCAGTTCAAATACTTCTGGGTAGGCCTTTTCTGAACACTGTGGGAGCTAATATTGATTTCCCCAACAAAAGTGTAGTTCTGGAGAATGTGAACTGAGCAGTTTCTTATCCTATTAGAGCTTTGACTAGTGATATTTGTGGGATGATCACAACTTCTAAGGAAAAAGGAGCAGATTCAGAATATGAAGTTTCAGTTTCAACAAGTTTGGCACATGATAAACTCGAGTATGAATCAAATGAGGAGTATGGCATTTGTCGTGAGCTTGCAGAAGACTCTGTTGATTGTGATGATACATGTATCCTTAACAAGTGTGTTGAGAATTCTGAGTTTGTGTCTAGAAACTTTTGTCTTAAAGTTTTTGCAGGTAAGCTTAAATTAGGAATTTCAGGACCCTTCACTGTGAAGGAGATTTGCCTTGCTGGAATTGTAGTGTTGCTGGACACTATATGAGCTAAATTCCAGAGGAAAGATGAACATTTGAGAGAGTTCATCATCGGTGAAAAACTGTCAAAGGGAGTGAACAAGCGCTGAATAGGAGACAACCCACTATTAGGTAGTTTTGTTTTCGTCATTTTTCTGTTTATACTTGATTTTTTGTCTTGGGTTACTTTGTTTTTGGCGAGAAGCTGATCAGGACACATCGATTGATCTATCCAGGTTTGGATTGATCGATCATCGAGGACCAAGGAGTATATGCATGACCTGATGATCGCTCAGATCAGTAGAATCATTCGATCGTCGACTCGCAAGACCAAGCGCACAACCTCATGATCGACCACCATAAGAGCGATCAATCGATCGTCATATTCATGGAGTTTATGGGTGACCTTGTGATCAACCTCTAGAGGGCCGATGGATTGATCATTGAACTCCAGAATCATGCACACAATCTGATGATGAACCTACACAGGTGCGATCAATCGATCATCAAAAAGAGGTATAACAAGAAAACCGTTGATCGATCAATAAACTCAATGATCGATCGATTGTCGACCCAAGTAAGTCTTTTCTTTTTTTCTTCTTTTAAAAACTGGTCCAATTCACTTAAATTGAACCGAGAAACACCTTTTAAAAAAAGCACACTGTTTTAGGTTCAAAACTTTGAAATCAAAAGAATCTTTTTGTTCTTAGGTGATTTTAGGCGATTTTTCACAAAAAATTCAATCTGTCATAACTTTTTCATTTCTTAACGGTTTTGAACGAACCTAGAGCCTAATACACTTGGATTTTCTTCCTCTTACTGATTATATAACCCTCATTCTTGATGATAAAAGGTATGATTCACAATCTCTAATTATAGTCCGTGATTTTGAGAGATATTTGGGGAAGTTTTTGATTTTGATTTCTTGTTACTTAATTGTGTATAATCAATGTTCTATCATTGATATTTGATGATTTTGGATATCACTTGTCCAGAATTTGGTTGGTTTTAGAAAGAAATCGATTTGTTATGTTGAAGGAGAATTTTAGAGAAATTAGGGGATTTAGGATTGGAATTGAGATAATAATTGATTGGTTAATACATTGCTGGATGTTTGATTGTGTTGCTTATTGATTTTAACAATCGATTTCTCAGTCATGTCATTCCAACTTGAATTTTCGATTTTCTCATGTCTATTTGTGAAACTTACATCTCTGATATTTGGTTATTTTACAGAAAATGGTCCGAGTAGGTGAACGTAAACCTGCCAAGAAGGTCAAGAGATCTTCAGCATTGGAACATGAAAACCTTCTCGTGGAAATTCTGATGTTCGGACTCTCTCACCATTGCCTAGACCTGAGGGCACTCCTTTCCAGACCAACCTCGGGAACAGATCAGAGCCTACCTTGCTAAAATCTGATCCTGCGTACAAGGATAGAGACACAGATGCAGGTTGGCAGATCTTCCATGAGATTTTCTATGATCAGTTGGTAAGGAACATGCTTCTTCCCACCAAGTTTGTCTGCTCCACTACTCTTAACAAGCGTCGGATTCCGGACGGTATCGGTGCTATGATCAAGAGACTGAGCCTGGGTACCTTTGTGAACAAGATCATTCACTATACCAGGAACCAATATGCTAGTTATTAGCATCTTGTGATGTTCACCTTGCAGCTGATCCACATGCTCCAGTTTATGCTGTTATCTTCACCTTTCTTTACAATGGAGCTCTGTGCAAGATAACTATTAAGGACATATGCAGGCTCTATGGTTTTTGAGAAGAAGTCGGGGGACGGTTGCCTTCTCAGGATGGTTCGGCTAATAATGCCCTATGGCATGTTTTAGCAGATGGAGGTTTTCAGGGATGAGCTTCAAAGCTCACTTACATCAGGAACCCTGCAGTGCGGATGTCTACTAAGATTATCATTTCTACCATTTTTGGTAAAGAGGAGTCAGGCGTAGTGAAAAAGGCTGAGTTAAATCTACTTCATCATGTTACCGTTCTTGTTGTGCCAGACCTCTGCGGTGACATGCATTCACCTCTGCAAACAACACTCAACATCAACTAGAGGTTTGTGTTTGCTAACATGCTCACTGAGCATTGTTTCAGATGTTCCCCATGTACTCCTCTGAAGGAGGCAGTACGTAGTCTCCTCACTCCGATCTTCAGGTTTCACATGATAGATCTCAGCAGCACGCAAACGATTGAGAAGATCCATTACATGGATATGAGAGTCCTGACAAACTTCACCTACCTGACTGGGAAGACAAAGTGGAGGTACTATGCCCGGGATTGGCAGTTATGTTGGTGCAATATTCCAGCTCCAAAGATCACATTAGTCACGAGCCGCTCCAACGTGTTATTTGAACTACACATAACTCACCCCAAGATTGCCGAGATTAAGCAGCCTAATCCCCTGACAGGCCGTACCACTTCGCATAGATATGAGGATCAAGAAAAGCCTTTTCACGAGCCTCACGACCATCCTCTTCATGCGCTACTGTAGACGTTACGATGGAGCATGTGATTCCGAAGTACTCTGCAGAGTATACTTACCTCCTTTCTCTGATGATTTTACTGATAGGGAGTATAGGCGCTGGCAATACGAGGTGGAGTAGTGGAAGCACTCCATGCTTAGACGCATCTGGGATGCACTCAGGAAAGTTACAGTGCCTATGCTTTTGTTTTTTGGAGAGCCTTCAGGGAGCAGACCTGAGACGAGTATAAGACACACTATTGCTGGACATGGGCCAACAGATGCATCTGACGAGGAGGAGGACGAGCAGTGATTACACCACTGCTTGCCCCGCCATCGCCGAGCCCCGAGCAAACGAGAGAGTCAGAGCATGCAGTAGTTCTATCAGCATTCTCACCCTTTAATTTTTGTTATGTACTTTTTTTATTTTTATTTTATGTGTAAGTTGTGTTTTCTTTAGGCTTATTAACACAACGGGACAATGTAAAGGACACTTGCTGTGACTAACACTATTTTTCTTTCTTTTGTTTTTCTTTTTGCTTTGATTTTCAGACATTTTCTGTCTTATTGTGTCTTTTTGAGTTTAAATACTGATTGTAGAAACTATGATTTTCGAATATTATTGCATTGTCATGAACTAAGTACCATCGATTTGCATTTGTCAGGTATTGATTGACTATTGGAAAACCCAGAGGCTAAACACCATCTCAGTACCACCCAAATCCATCTTAGTATTCTAAGGATCTCATGCCGGCTTCACCCTTAAAGTGATTTAATCTTCTTGTCAAGGGAGCTGGTATACTTGAGATAGAGTCCTCTTTTTAGTGCGATGACAGATTTTTTTGTGTGAGTATGGTTTCCCTTCTCTTAATTATTTCATGGTTTTTGTGCTTAATCTAAAGAAACTATATAACAAAGCTGTGCATTGTGGTAAGCTAAGGGCATAAGTTCTCCAATGACGCTGCTCGTGTTTATGTAATGTTGGTAGCCTGAGATTGACCTCAATGATGGTACCAATTACATGGATATTTCTAGCTGACCAAGGTGGACTCCAATGAAGCTACTCTTGCTTACATCCTTTGGTTTACTAAAGAAAGCAGTCGATGGAAAAATAAAATGATTCCCTAGAAAAGTAGGGAAAAATCGACTACAAAGTGATGAAATGAGAGGAAAGAAACCATATAGAAGGTAGTCTTGATGTTGAAAGAGAAACTCATGTGTTCTTTGATCGATGTTTTCTTGGTGAGACCGCACTTAGACACTTTAGGAAGCTGGTTTGGTGAGTTCGGATTACTTACTTGGATTGTGGAGTTCAGCTGAGATAGTTGTTAAAATCTTGGGGAAATACAAGGCGGTCTGACAGAATCGAGATTTATGATAAGAGTTAAGATATAAATAATGAATTATCTTGGAGTGTATTGTTCCCCAGGAATGATCTAATGTGATACCTATATACTCACAGGTGAAAAATAACAAATAACAAGCAAAAAAGAAACTATAGTGAGGAGTGTCTGATAAATTCCATGAGATTATCTAGTAGAATGCAAGCAATCTCAACTCTAATCCTCTAATTACTTTCATCTATTCCTTCTTCAAACACAAGACAAATCTGAAACTCACCAAGGCTTCAATGTCAGACAGAACTCCACACTGGTTCCTTCTCTAAACCTATTCCTTTCATTAGCGTCCGAGTTTCCTCCACTTCATCCCACTTGCCAACCTCTGCAAGGATGTTCGAGAGTGAAACATAGGCTCTAGCGTCTGATGCCTCTAATTAAATA
Source organism: Lepidium aucheri (assembly GCA_900406435.1). Classification (NCBI taxonomy): domain Eukaryota; kingdom Viridiplantae; phylum Streptophyta; class Magnoliopsida; order Brassicales; family Brassicaceae; genus Lepidium; species Lepidium aucheri. Next base: position 20,252 of record OVBA01003736.1, read on the forward strand.
GCTTTTGTGTTAGCTAGCTTTCCAAGTTCAACATCACCGTGAATTTTTCAAGAAGCAAGCAATGTTCTCCATATAGGTTTGGAGAAAGTGTATATTATTAGGTTAAACAAAGGAGTACATTGGTGATGAATATATATACAAGTAAAGAGATAAAATCTGTTATAACCAATAGCTATATTTACGATTAGATAAATACATGAGGTATTATCCTCCTATACGCCTCCTCAAGATGAGCAACTGATAGTGAGCCCAATCTTGGAGTTTAGATCTTCAAAGCGAATGCGTGGCAATGGCTTTGTAAGAGAATCTGCTAGTTGGTCGTGAGATGAGATGTGAGCAACGCATGGAAACTTCGACTGTACTAGTTTGACAAACGAAATGATAATTGAAAGCTACATGTTTCATGCGAGAATGAAACACCGAGTTTTCTGAGAGATAAGTAGCTCCCATGTTATCACAGTAAATGACTGGCTATGAGCTGGATTTGATGCCGAGTCGTGGCATGAGGTGCATAATCCAGAATAGTTTTGCAGCTGTGTCAGCAACATACCGGTATTCAGCATCGGTAGATGATCTAGCTACCATTTTTTGCTTCTTAGAAGACTAGACAATTTGGTAAGAACCGAAATAAACAATGTATGCTCCAGTAGATGTGTAGTCGTCATGATTTCCATCCCAATCCGCATCAGTATAAGCATGTAAGCAAGCTACCATTTGGAGAAGTTTTTGAGATTCTTGAAGATTCACCTTAAAACTTTTCTCTACGTTTCTTTATCCTTACGTATTTAGGTTTTCTTATAATTCTTATTTAAGGCATTCTTTAGCCTATGTTTCTTTTTACCGACTAATTTTACAACTTTCAAACTTTGAGATTTAGAGATCCTAATTCACTTTGTGTATTAGTAGTTTCAATCTTTTGTTCTTCTAGAACATTGGATTGCCGTTATCCTTCAATAAGAGTTTATTCAGCTCTTAAGTCTTCTCTATTTTCTTATATCTTGTTGGAATTAGTTTTCCTTTATCATGATATTACATGAAACAACATCTGGTTTAGGAATTGTATCGAACAACTTAGCCGCATCAACCACATAACCCGAGATCGAGTACCAACTGAGCAAGGACTTAGTAAGGAAAACATCAGATGGCAAAATATATCATCTAAGTAAATACCCTTGCAGAGTTCTGGTTGTTCTGAGTGTATAAAGTCTTGAATTTGATCGATCATTGAAAAATTCAAAGGGGTTAAATAGAATTGAAACACTATAATCTTGGCTGGAAAGTGAGTTTTGGAAATTGGTAACGGAAGATAGTAGTCTGCAAACAGAAAAAGGCGAGATCTTAAAAGAGTTTAAGCGTCCAGCTTAAGCTCTCATTCGATAGACAATTCATTATCAGTCCATGAGCTCTGAAACTGAAAAAGAGAAAAGCAAGAAAACGGGAATGAAATTCTAATCTTTTCAAAAGAGCGTGGGTTCAAATTCCAATCTTGACATTACTTTCATTTTTTTTCCTACTTTTAATGATGTCTATGACATTAATTTCATTGCCCCTCTCTCCTTACTAGCTGCAAGAACTTGAGAGCTCTAACTCAAATCCATGGATTCCTTCTGGCATTGACACTGATTCATACGTTACCGGAAAACTTATATTACAATGTGCGGTTTCCATCCCCAACGCTTTACAGTATGCTCACTGCCTGTTGCTATGTTTTCCTGATCCTGATGTTGGAATATTGATTTGTTTATAGAAGAAGGAAAGAAAGAGACTGAATCATAGAAGAGCAAAAAGAATTTTTATTACTCCGACACTTGTTACTTTACATCATGAAAAAATTGGTTTATATAGAAAGTAAAACAATACAAGTGAAGAGTTGTGTTTCTTCCACTTGTGACTTTTGGACCAAACAACATAACTTAAAGAACACAACCCTTGACACTTAACTAATATAAAGGTTGTGACCGTTGATGTAACTATACTAATATAGAAACTTAATTACAATCAACACTCTCCCTTAATTGAGTTTCTTTTTCACTCTAAACTTCTTTCTTCAAAACTTATTTTTTTAGACGCCATGTGTTCTCATACAGATTGGTATATGCATCATTTAGTGATCACATCTCTGGATGATCACAACCTTTGGTGTTCACATATTTTGGTAAATTGTACCCTCTTAGTGTTACATATTTTCATCACACCCCTACGATGGTAACCAATCATCTGTACCCGTACATTCGTACCCGATAATTCTTACCCTTTTGTTCATACCTATATCTTTGAAATTTGCGACAGATTTGATATACTCCACGAGAACGGTTATAACTTTTGAATCATATCTCTGAATCTGATTTTAAAACCTGTTATGGAAACTAGACAAATAGATCTTTCCACCGATTGGTATATCGACGTCTGGTTCATTCGTAATCGACGATAATTCGTAGTTAAAATGGCAGTCCGAATCTGTCTTTCCACAACTCCATCTCAAACTTTCTTCTTCGAGACAAAAAAGATGTGATATTCACTAGAATATCCTTCGTTTTTGAGACAAGACAAGATGTGATCTTCACTAGAGTCTCCTTCCTTTTTGAGACAAGACAAGATGTGATCTTCACTAGAGTCTCCTTTTTTCGAGACAAGACAAAATGTGATCTTCACTAGAGTCTTCTTCCATTATCGAGACAAAACAACATGTGGTCTTCATTAGAGTTTTCTTCTTTGAGAATAAACAACATGTGATATTCACGATATTCATTAGATTCTTCCATCTCAAACCTTCTTTTTCGAGATGTACATGTACTCGCTCCTTTTCCTTTGAGCGACATTCTTTTGAGTAGTGGTCAATCTTACCACAATTGTAACATTCTTGTTACTCTTTTTCTTTTGGTGTCCTCTTGATCACCAAATCTCTACATTACTTTCTTCATGTTTTCTTCGAACAAAGTTTTAGAACTCTCCTTACAAACTCCATCTTTCTCTCTTCTCACAATGGATTTCTTCTTATACCAACTTGGATCTGATACCATGTTGGAATATTGATTTGTTTATAGAAAAAGGAAAGCAAGAGACTAAATCATAGAAGAACAAAAATAACTTTTATTAATCTGAGACTTATTATTTTTCATCATGACAAAGTTGGTTTATATAGAAAGTGAAACAATACAAGTGAAGAGTTGTGCTTCTTCCACTTGCGACTTTTGGACCAAACAACATAACTTAAAAAATACCCTTGACACTTAAACTAATATAAAAATTATGACCGTTGATGTAACTATACTAATGTAGAAACTCAATTACGATAACACCTGATGCGTTCATGTTCAATACTCTCATCAAACGCCTTCAGATCCTAGTCCGGAAAAACCTGCTACAGAACTACCGAGCAGGTGCAAGACCACTAAAGAAAAAGAGAAAATGGTTTCGTAGGTTCCGAGGTTACTCTGAATCCGACGAGCCGCACAATTCCGTCACTGTGTTGGTGGAGATGATGAGGAAAAGTTTACTCTTATCCGATAGTTCTCCTTTGTGTTCGTCGTCAAGGCGGCGGCAAATTTCATATGCCAAATGCCAATTCTGCCAACAACCATAGTGTAGCGGACTCTTCTCGGGCATGCAGTAGTCATGGGAATATTGAATCGGCAGACCAAGTAAAACAAAGGCTTGTGTTAGCATAACTATTATTACAAGTAGGGATGTTAATAAAGTGTTTTTACCCATTGGATATCCAAAAACCTAAAAAATTTTAAGAGTACAAAATCTTATCTCAACCTGAAAACAGTAAACGGGCCGAAAGAGGGTATTACCCATAACTAAAGAGTTTTTTTTTGGTATACCCATTAAGTAATAGATACCCAATGAGTTTTTTAAATAAAATAAAAAACTTTATAACCTAATAATCATAAAGAGAAGACAACAACATAAACTTCATTTGATTCTGCTGTTTACTCAACACTGGTATCATACTTGTTCAAAAGTATTTCTATACATTTAATTGTGTTTCTGATTCATTGGCAATTTGTATGCGTATCTCATCTTATTTGGTACTTATACATATAATTATGCGTTTGATCGTTAGTCATAAACTCATATAATTGTGTGCATTTGGTATTTATACATATAATTCTATGCGTTTGATCGTTAGTCATATAATTGTATGCATTTAATCGTTAGTCGTTATTTGGTATTTATACATATTTCAATTTTATGCTATGTTTGTGTTTTTGATGAAATTACTCGGTTTAAGAGATTTTATGATTTTAGTAAATGATATTTACAATTTTGGGCCTACAGATAAAGTTAATATAGAACTCGGCCAATAACAATAACCCGAAATTTCCTTACTATAATATTTTTGTTACCTTGAGAATTCAATCCCATAAAACAACTAGAGAATTAATATCGGTTATTAGTTTACAAATATAATTTTGGCATTATGTCTTGTCTAGCTATTCTATTTTATATATTTTAATGTCCAATTTTTTCTAATGTGTTAAGAAATGATTTAAATTCAAAAATAATTGTAATAATATGATTAAATAATTTAAAATGTCCAATTTGAGATATAAAAATAGTAGGAAACTATATAAAATTTAATATGATTATATATATATATTTTAAAATTAAATATATACTTTTAAAACTATGTTAGAAATTAGAAAGAAATTTGAATACTAAACAAGAATAAATGAGTACCTAAAAATATCGATATTATTCTGCATTTTATCTGGATAGTCTTAATAAAACTCTATGGGGGCACTTATTCAATTAAGATTTATACTGACTTTTAATGATTTTTAATGATTTGTAATGAATAAGGACCTCTAAGTCTTATTGTGTTTTTTAGGCTTTTTCTGGATGGGTTAAAACCGGGTCTTTTACCTATTTTAACATCTCTAGTTGCAACAGTAAAAACTACACATACTCTCCTTGGCTTTAGTTCTCGGTCTCTAGAAAGTTCAATATGAAAACTGAATTTCAGCTGCTAACATATAGACATATTACATAGGTGAATATCAAGGATTATGTGGTTATACTATACATGAGCCGCTTGCAAGTGATTAAGTACCTTACGCTTAGTTCATTCTGAATGCTTATATTCTATAAGGTACACAGGTCTCTATGCTCTTTTCCACTTATTTTCTTCTATTCTAAAATGGTTCCAGGACCCATAATTTAAATTTTTTCGATTGTGGTTCACTCGTGGATGTCCAGTCGTACATGCTTTACGCTGTAACACTGAATTTTAAAAGGGTGTTAAAACTATACCACATTGGAAGTTTAGAGGTTAGTTGTCAATTGTTCTGAGTTGAAAGACCATAATTTCATTATTATTAGGGGGGGGGTTCCATTGATCTGCCTTATCTGCTTGCATTACTAAGAAGAGAGAACAAGCAATATCTTGACATAATCCATGTTAAATCGAAACATGTAATGATTGTTCGAGTATCAAAGGATTGTGTTTAATGAAGAAGAACAAGATGAATTGAAACAGAAAATCGAAATTTTATTGATAAGAGAAACGAGTTACACACACGTTATTGTGTTACAAACGAAATCGTATCTAATAAGTATTAGATCGAAACGACACACTTGTAGAATGAAAAAACACACCTTAACCTAGAGTTACAACTCTAACTTTAAAAAACACAACTTATTGTAAAGTCACAACCCTAATTAATATATAACTAACTTATACATATTAGACTATATATATATTATGTGAGATATTATACGAGATATGATTATGGTTTAACACCCCCCCTTAATCATATCTCGGCTTCACTCAAAGCTTCTTCTTTAGATCTTCAAACCTTGTTCCACTTAATGTCTTTGTGCAAATGTCTGCGAGTTGATCTTCTCCTTTGCAATATTCCATTTGAATGAGTCCCTTTTGTTCTGCTTCTCTTACATAGTGATATTTGATCTCTATGTGTTTTGTTCTTCTACGTTGCACCGGATTCTTTCCAATTGCAATTGCCGATTTGTTATCACACAAAATAGGAACTCCTTCATCAATCTTGAGACCAAATTCCTTCAAGAGTCTTTGTAACCAAGTGGCTTGATTTGCTGCACTACATATGGCAATGTACTCTGCCTCCGCCGTAGATTGAGCCACAGTTTGCTGCTTGTTTGACTGCCAACAAAAAACACCCGAACCAAGAGTAAAAACATACCCTGATGTGCTCTTCATGTCCATTGTTGATCCTCCCCAATCACTGTCCGAGTAGCCTATTAGTTTAGGTGTTT
>OVBA01003737.1:0-26488 GCA_900406435.1 Lepidium aucheri
TCTTAACCCTGACTTTCCAAGACGGGTTCCATGGTTTTAAAATGTTGAACAAAGTAAATTCAGAAGAAGAATGAGAAGCTAGGTTTAGACTTTTCTCAGGCAAACTTTGTATCCTTTCTGCCATTTTTTAATTTCGCAAATGAAAACTGCTGAACATGGTGNTAAAGATACAAAAGAGATTTTCTGTGAAAGGGAAGCATCAGTTATTTCGAAGTTGAGACGTAGTGGGTTATGTAGTTGTTGCTATAATCTAGGAGCTTTAAATTGTTCCACGTTTTGTTTGTTTTCTTTTTTTCTTGTAATTAAACCTGAGTGTTCATTGTGTTAATAAAGAATTTTTAAAGGGTTTGTTAAAAAATTTGAAAATTGTAGGGTGTTTAGAAAAATATGACCTCCGCTTTAATAGAAGTAGATTCATATATATCAAACTTGTTATATATACAAACAAAATATTATACTGCTAATTATAAAATTATACGTACAAATAAAACATTATATTATTAATTTAGTACGATAAAATGGAAAATCAAAGTCAGACTGCAAATTATCCAGTTACAATGGTCATTTGCTTAGTTTCAGACTTATTTTTGGTTATTTCACCGATTCACTCATAAAAATTAGTAAATTACAAAAGCCTTTGACAAAAAAAAGTTAATACAAGATTACATATTTACTATGTAACGATAAGATATTAATAAAATATGGGTACTAAAATCATATAGTTTATCATATAATTTATAACACCGTCAAAATAAAAGTGTCTTCCAATTTAATATATAAGATGATAGGGTAACTAATAAAATATGGGTACTAAAATCAATAATATAAAAGAAAGCAAAGGACTGGTTTTTCAATAAGAACCCCACTTGCTAATTGAAGACCATTGTCGACGTGTGAATTAGCTGGCAAAGAATATTAAAATCTGTAATTCGTTATGGTCAAATAAAGAAACGTGAAAAACAGAAAAATTGGACAATAAAAACCAAACCAATTATCTAATTTGTCCCAAACTTTCTGTTTTGCCTAAACGTACGAATCAACAAGGTACGTTTCTCTCCTTCGTCGCCGTCCTCTGATTTTCCGATTTGCTCTTTGTCTTTTCCTTCACTCTTTAATTGAACCTCAAGTTTCGTTTTTTTTTTTCTTGGGAAAATTTGGAGAGAAAAAAGAGAGGATTTTTTGTTTGGAGAGAAAGATAGTGGAACGAATAATCTTGATTTGATAAGAATTTAGGTTTATTAGAGAATTTTATATGTTATGAATGCTATTATTCGCGCTAAAATCGGAAGAAAAACAAAAAGAAAAAAAAACTGCGTTGACTTCATTTTCGGGGATAAATTTGAGAAATTAGGGTTTGGATTTTTCGGGTAGTTTCCAAATTAGTGATTTGATTCTCTTTACGAAATTGAAAATTTTGATTTTTTTTTACTAGCTTTTGTGTTTCAAGCTTTCAATGGATATGTTCTATGTTTGTTGCTGTTGGAGAATTTGGGTTTTGTTTTAACATCTCTTTCAATGTGAAAATAATTGGATTGGGTTTAGAATTGTTGTTGGAAATGTAATTTTGTGTGTTTATTATACATAATAAATGTGTTTTCATATAGAAGAACAATGTAAGATGGGTTTGTTCCTCTGCTGTAAAACTATGCAGAAGCCTCAGGCATTTGATGGAACGACCGAGTGACAAGACCTGTCAAGATAAAGCCCGTGAGTCTCTCATCGAAATCTCTTACACTTCACCTGAGGAAGAGGAGTCTTCTCCAACGTTGTCTGATGTGAAACCTGTCACAAGTATCACAAACGGAGGCACCAAAAGAAACACTGATGATGCAGAGAAGCTCATCTCTGAGCTCATATCGATTTCTTACGACGAGCCACCTTCACAGGATGTGGATGTAGCTGTTTGGCCGACCCTGCCCAACGGTACCTGTCGTTGATAGGAGTAAATGTACAGCTCTCAAGTCTTACTTTGTTATGTTTAAGACTTTGGTTTTGGTCTTACAAGGTAGACCATTTGTTATATGTTAAATGTTTCTACTCAACTATATGATTGATATATCAATGAAATTTATCTTTTTAGACTTGGCCTTATATTATGCCCAAAAAAGAAGAAAAAAAAAGTTGTTAAAAAGCTCTGCCGAGTCTCATTGGATGATCTTGATCAAATTAGTACCACACAAATACAAGCTGAGAGAGGTAAGAAACGCTGATACATGAAAGACTGAATACTTTAGCATCGATTCTCTTGTTTTGCTCTTGTTTTAGGACTTTCGAGAAAGATAAATAAACAAAGGCGATGAAACTCTAGTGAGCAGCGTCTTCCTCTTCGCAGAACTTAGTGTACTCCGTTGGACCCATCAAAGCTTCCAAGTCCGCGGGATTGTTTGGTTTCACCTTTATCATCCAACCATCTTCGTATGGGCTTGAGTTGATCTACACAGATGATGATGGACAAATCAGTTTAATCCACGACACACCAGACAAAGAAGTATTGGTTTCAAAGGGTTAACTTACCAAACCAGGTGACTCGGTGAGCTTTGTGTTAACCTCAATGACTTCACCAGATATTGGGGATAGAATCTCACTTGTGGCTTTAACACTCTCAACAGCTCCAAAGTTTTTTCCTTGGCTCACTGCACTTTTTTCTTCTGGCAGCTCAACAAACACAACTTCTCCTAAATGGTCCTGCTCATCATCTCTTTCAGACACTAATTTATCTGACTTAAACTAGTTTTGAAAGCTATGTTTTTGTTACCTGGGCATGGTCAGTGATGCCAATTGTAGCCACTGAGCCCTCATGTTTCACCCACTCGTGTGAATTTGCATACTTAAGTCCTTCCAACACTTAGATAGCAAACAAACAGAATGAGTTTCAGACGAGTTCTAAAAAACAAAGCCAATGCAACACACAAATTCTGTTAAAGGATATTCCTTTTTACCTGAGAAGCATCTAGAGATGGAGAAAGCTGGAGAGAGATGAGATCTGGAGGCAGAAGAAGAGAGCTTGAGAGCATTTGCTGTAGAGGAAGCCCACATTCTTAGTGCCATTGTATTGTTCTCCTTTGTGATTTTTTTGTTGTTGTTGTTGTTGTAGTTGTTGTCTTCTCAAGGGAAAGTGGGAAAAAAAGTTAAGAGATATCTTAATTGCTTTTATTCACGTCAGTGTTCTATCTTTAGATGTATGGCAGAAAACGAAGGCCTCATCTTAATGGTGCCGTCGAAAAAAGTGTGACCCAAAGCTTCTCTGCCATTCAGAAGGTTCAGTCCTTTTGGAAGGCAGAAAAAAGGTTTGGGGTCTGTTGTATTAATACTGAAACTTATTGGTGTTTTATGTAACATAAATATAAGTTAAATACTTAAATCTGGTGGCGTTACTTTGAGACATCTTCAGCTTCCTTTACCTGCCAACCGGCTTGAAAACGTCGTGAAGTGCATGACCACGCTTGACTGTTTGCCGTTTATAAGATACAAATTCAGATAGCGTGTAGTTTGACTCCCCTGTGTGATGCTAATCTTCACTGTGCACTGTTTGGAGTTTGGATTAACCTAAGGCATGAGCTATATACTCATTGTTTGTCTGCTTTAAGAAATCCTGTCGTTTGCCTTGGTCAATAACAAACTGTCCGCTGTTTTTTGTTCCAAAAGAAACGCTATGTCAAGAAGTCTGTTGTTTAATGTTTACTAGAGACCTTTGATACATATATGTGTGAACAAGTAGTCACTGATTTCGACTGTTCATAACATTCTACTTATCTTCTAACAAAATCTCATGAGGCTGACCAAAAATGGAGTTATATTATTAAATTCAGGTCTTCCAACAGTCTGTCAAAAAGTTATATGTACTCACATTTGTTCCACTATTCTTCTGCTTGTTCAATCTAACTTCTACATTGCAGCTTTTCCAGCTCCTTTCGGCATTTTCTTTGATGCAGCTGAAAAAATATTTAAGATGAGTTGTCTCCAAAGATCAAATGATTCGATTATACAAAAGACTTGGGCAATAAATAAATAAACTAATTGGACTGAGAACTTCGAATAATACCATCTTCAACGTCCTTGAGTTGGTAGTAGTGAGGAGCTAACTCAATCAACCACTCTGGTTTCAACTCCGTTACCTGCAATTTTTGGGTTTTGAAAGTTAAGCATACACAAAAAACAAAAAGCAAATGAATGAATGAAACCAACAAGGAAAACTAAAATCGAGATACAATTATGACCAAACTTTGCTTATGATTGAACATATTAATTACCTGTCGCATGTATTCCTTGGAGGTAAGCACTAGTTCATGGTATACAACCCATCTCGGCAATACCTACAATAAGAATTGAGAAGAATATATCAACATTTAAAGTTTTAAAATTCTTTATATATTAAACATATTATGGTTTACGTAAAGTACGAGCTAACTAACCTGAGATAAGCCTGAATTGGGATGTATGTGCACTGTCTGAGGATGCTTCACAGTTCGATATGATCCATTCTTTTGCAACTTTGCAGTGTGAGGGAAAAAGCCTGAATACAAGTAAAAAGTTCATTAGCGGAGGCAAATTGTAAGGGATCCCTATTTTTGATCAACAAAAATGAGAAGAAAAGTAGAAAAGTAAGGAATTTACCGGCTACAATGGACTTCCTAACTGAATCCAGTTCATTCAGGTTTGAGCTGATTTCTATTTCCACTCTTTCAAGAAGCCCCTCCAGTTGATCACGGATATCTCTGGCTCTTTTCATGCTCCGGACCTGACCAATGTTCAACTCAAAACAGATGTCAACTGGATTCACATCTGCTGCGATAAAAATAAAGAGACAACTTGGTACCTGAATGTAGTTCTCGTAACACCACTGAGTAGAATAGTTTGTTTCCTTCCATGAACTGTAAACCTTTTAGAGAACAACAAAGATGGTAAACATAGAGAGATCATAGATCATACAATAAACTAGCGAAATAGAACCAAAAGAAAAAGAGGACTAGAGAAGATCCAAACCTTTAACAACGCAATATGGTCACCAACATTCCCAGTGTGAAAATTCATTCTTGCATTGTCGGCGTGAACCTGTTTGTCCTTAGGGCGGTAGAAGATAGAGCCACCAATTGACAACATAGCAGCAATTGATATTATCTCATCGGAGCACTTATACTTGTCAGAAACAACAATCATCTTCGACAACATCGGATCAAGTGGAAACTCTGCCATCCTTCTACCAGCTTTAGTCAATTCGCCGAGCTTATTTAGAGCACCCAGAGCAAAAAGCAATTCTAGAGCCTTCACAAGTGCTTCAGCAGGTGGGGGATCCATGAAATCAAAGTTTATGAGATCATGAATTCCAAGACTCTTCAAAGAAAGTACGACACTAGCAAGATTAGTCCTCTGTACTTCTGGCACAGTGTTTTCCTCCAAATCGTTGTTGTAATTAAACGCTGTGTACAGACGGAAGCACTTCCCTGCGCTTGTTCTTCCAGCTCGACCAGCTCGTTGAGTCGCAGAAGCCTTAGAGATGGGAGTAATAAGCAAGGATTCCATCCCTGTTCTCGGGTTATATGATTTCATCTTGCTAAAGCCAGGGTCAACAACATACTTTATACCATCAATGGTCAGTGATGTTTCAGCAATATTTGTTGCAAGGACTACTTTCCGTGCCCCTTCTGGAGTTGGCTCAAATATTTTTGCCTGGAGTTCGCTTGGAAGATTGGCATAAATCGGGCATATAATTAATTCGCGGATCTTTGTACCTAAACCTCTTATCCTATGCTTCAAGATCTCTTCTGCAGTTTCAATTTCTTCTTGACCAGTGAAGAAGACCAATATATCTCCAAGTGGCTCCCTCACATGAATGGTAAGCACAGTAACTACTGCTGCGTCCATGTAATCAGCTTCAGGTGCACTTGTATAGTTAATTTCAACTGGATACCTTCTTCCAGGAAAACTAAAAATTGGGGCTGTATCAAAGTAATCTGAAAACTTTTCTGCATCCATTGTTGCACTAGATATCAACAACTTCAAGTCAGGTCGAAACCGCGCTATATCCTGTCAGATAAATTTAGAGTCGGTAAGAGAATTTATCCAAGCATCTAACCCTGATTACACAATACGAGAAAATCTACTTGCCTTAACTAATCCAAACAGTATATCTGTTGACAAGGTTCTTTCGTGCGCCTCATCCACAATAACGACACTGAAAATGATCAGTAAGCAAAAACATTTAGCTGCCTAGTAGTAAGTAGAGAAACTATGAAAGAATGTCCATTACCTGTAGCTGGCCAGATCTGGTTCACCAAGCAGCTCACGCAAAAGCATTCCATCCGTCATATACTTTAGAACTGTTTTATCTGAAGTACAATCTTCAAATCGAATGGAATAACCAACCTGTGACAAACACCAACCACATTTTAGATTATGAGAGAGAACCAAAAAGTTGTGTAACAATCACCTAAGTCACCAGTAAAATATGAAAAGAAGACAACTGACCTCATGTCCAAGTTTGACACCCATCTCTTGAGCGACACGGGCTGCAACGCTCATAGCTGCAACTCTTCGGGGCTGCGTACAACCAACCTGAAATATAATAGAAAAGCATTATGGTTTGATAAAGGAACTAATTCACCACCTGCTCTATACGTGAACCCACCCAACCACAAAGGTCATGAATAAAGGCTTTTTCCCTAAATGCAACAGCACCTCCTTTCATAATTTAGCTTTTGAATAAAAAACGGAAAACTCACGGAATATTAAGGAATGGCTAATTTCGTTCTCAACAAACTGACAGCTGTCGACTAAAGAATAACACACTAATCTGTTAGTGACTTCTACATTAACAGTTCCTTTTTGAGGAAATCTGTGTTTAACTAAATGCTGCAATTCAGGTAAAGAAATAGGTCGTACTTTTCCACGCTTTGTGTAACCAGCTTCATGGAGATATTGTGGTATTTGTGTAGTCTTTCCTGAACCAGTGTCTCCCACAATGACAAGAACCTAAAAAGTTGTAGGAAAAAGGTTTCAAATGTCAATTGCATGTAGCACAGGAAAGCAAAGCAATAAAAACAAAATTAAAAATTCAATAATCAAAAGCTTCCATCGACATCTTCATCTACACATGACACTGAAATTTGATGCATGGTTTTATCTAGAAGTGTTTCCTTCTCTGTAAATCATTTCAACACTTACGCATAATTAATTGTTAAGCATCGTAGTATGCAAGTTATAGGCAATGGGATGAAAGTTTGAGTTACCTGATGCTCTTCCACAGCCTTAAGCAATTGTTCACGGTACGCATATATTGGGAGACTTCTTCTGACTTCCTGATTCACAAACAAACAGATACACGAACATGTGGATAAGTTTTAGTTTTTGCTATGAAAATTAGCTTATAGAAACATACAATCTGAACTTATTCCAAATTATATCCTAAGGAGATCTAATTGAGTTTGATCAAGCAGAATTAATGATAAAAAATCAGTGAAAAAAAAAAACAAAAAAGGATAGCACCTGAAGTTCCTCTAAAGCTGTTTTCTCCGCCAAATCTTGAGATTTTTGTTTTGCATCCACATCATCTTCATACTGCATGACGATTACAAGTAGTCAGCTACAACTAGGCATATGACAAAAGGTATCGTCAGTTCTAATACATATCACAGGCAATACATTTTCACCAGCCATCACAGATTCCTTTATAAAATTTATTTGGTCCTCAAACACAAACCTGCAAAACAAAGGAAACATATTTAGAATCCACAGACACATGGGCCTAACAATGTTTAAGAGCTAGCAAGTAGTATTTCTCAACCGAATTCCAAAGTAGTATAATTAAAATAAAAGAAAAAATATGCAACAGATCTCACTGATAATCATCTGACGCTCGCTTATTCTTTGCACCAAATTTTAAAGTTGCTTTTCCTGCATAATGTAATTTAAATTAGCATACAAATAAAAATGTCACTTGAATCAGTGAGTAGTAAAAAACCGGACTGGTCAACAGAAATTAAGTGAAATGGGAATTACCAATCTGATGGTCCTCCCAAGCTTCTTGCTCTGCAAATGGATTCATTTTCTCCGTTGAATCAAGGTCCCTGAACAAAAAAAATTGATTTAGAACGCCAAAAAGAATTTTCAAAATAATAAAGCTTTGCGGACAGATAAGAAAAGCGCTCTTTGTCAACTTACTTGTATCGTTGTACAGCAACAGAAAACCTCTTCTCCTGATCAACACCTCCCTCTTGATCATACGCATCTGGAATTCTATACTGAACTCCAAGAGGTAGGAGTAAAAGAGAGAAATATTAGATATATAGAAATTTTACTGAACCAGGAGAGAGAAGGGTCCAGCAAGATGAAAATATTACCTCCTCTACATCATCTTCATCTTGTGTTCTTTTCTTCACGAGGTCATAAAGCTCTTTCTTGTATCTATCAAAGATAACAGATCAACCCAACCTCAATCAATTACGAATTAATATATCTCCTTAATTATGAATACAAGCACGTAACTTTTAAATTGCGAAATAAAAAGCACTAGAACAAATCCCGTTGGGGAATTTATTATACTCATCAATAAACCACTTTGTATCAGATGGATGTTTCCAATAGCAACAACCACCAAAAGACCTAAGAATTACCTAAACTCTCGAAGCTCTGTTTCTGTAAGCTTTTCATCTCCAAAAAGATATTGTTCATCTTCTATCTCATCCCTATGGAGAAACAAAGGAGACAGGAGAAATTAATTGTGAAGAGATCAATAGTTAACGAGAAACGTAAGTGCAATAATCTATATGTCATGTACCTTAGTTCATCCAGTTTCTTCTGCTCTCTCTTCTTCAAATATTCTTGTCTCGAGACTTTCCTGCATCAGACCCAACAAACGATGATCAATAACATGGACAGCACAAACTAGCCTACAAAGAGATCATTTCTACATGAAGGAACACCTTAATGAGTACGTAACAAGGACATGATTGACAGAGTCAAGAATGGGTAACTGGAAATCAAGTTTGCAACTCCATATAGTATTTCACTGGTGGGATCAAACATATGACAACCAGGTACATTGTTGACTGCTGTTCATGTCAATCACACTAGGAAACTATATTTTACTTTCTATCAGTGTCAAAAAGCAATCATCACAAACACATAAAGAAGGAAACTGTTCAGTACCTTAAGGAATTCAAATCATCCTTCTCCAAAGCATTTGCTCTTCGAACAGCCTCTTCTGTTTTGCAATAAACAGAAATGAGACTATCAGACAAAAAAAGACTTATGTCTAGATTGCAATGTATCATAGAAATTTTAATATTCGCTTATGCATGAGGTATAACAGATTGTACCTTGCTCTTTCTTTGATAATTTTTGCTCTGTTAGCTGATCATTAAACAGACAAAAAGTACATCAGTAAGTGAACCATGCTAAATATATACTTTTCATTCAGGTAAGGAAACCGTCTTAGCAGACAAGATTAGTCGACATATGATTGTGTATGTTTTTGCTAAAGTCATTTCCTAGTTCCTACTCAAGCGAAGCTAGATTTGCCTGTTATTATTTACGTTAACTCATTCATTGACAACACGTACATAATTGCCAATTTTCAACCCCTGATTGTTACAGAAACAGGACCCATTCGGAGCACGAAACGGTAAATACATACCAAGAATCAGATTGAGGAATACCTTTCGTGTCCGTGCAGTATCACGATCTCTCAAATGCTGCTCTAATTCTTCTCTCTCCTTTTGGTCACGCAGCCTTTCATCTTCTGACTGTGGAGTGTAAAAGATTGAAGTAAATTCTAAAGGTGTTACTGAAATTCTACAACAAAAGAGCACAACCTAGAAAATATTCAAAAATGAAAACACCCTAAGAATGTGTCCAGATATACCTCAGAATCATCATCCTCGTCTTCAGAAACCTTTCTTTTAACGTGTCTACTGTCGTCTCTAATTGCCACCTGCATCATTGTTCACAGTTTTATCAGACGAGATCCAAGCTACATTTACCATTAAGAAAAAA
Organism: Lepidium aucheri; assembly: GCA_900406435.1. Classification (NCBI taxonomy): domain Eukaryota; kingdom Viridiplantae; phylum Streptophyta; class Magnoliopsida; order Brassicales; family Brassicaceae; genus Lepidium; species Lepidium aucheri. The sequence goes on from OVBA01003737.1 coordinate 9,991, forward strand.
AAGAATATTGGAATCTGCCAATGAGAGAAAAAAAAAATGTGCCTCGCCATCGCTTTCATCTGACTGCCCACTTTTCTTTCTAAACCTTTTCTTGCCCTTATCTGACTTTCTAGATTGTGACACTGAAGGTTTTTTCTCCACAATGACTTCGTCTTCATCATCATCAGCATCTAAAAGAGCATATGTTTTTTGCTTCCTCACTAGCATTGCTGCCTCTGCTTCATGTTGTTGGTAGAGCTGATAGAGGAAAAAAATAAATTAAGAAAATAAACTGAAAGAACAGTGAAGCTTATATCCATACGGACTTTCCCCTAGAAACGAGAAAGTAAAAAGCATCTAGTTCCCAAAAGCTTCAAAAGAGAAAGCACAAGAGCGATAGAGTTCACAACAAACTCACATTCACACCAGTAGTTTTACGGGGCACTCTGGCAAAAATTTCTTCTGCAAACGAACGTGTATCACCAGAAGAAGAAAAACCATAATCCACCAACTCCCCCACAAGTTCCGTTGGTGACTTCGACTTTTTAGCTGCACAAAAATAAAAATCCCATCTGTGAAAATTACAAACAGTAGCAAAGTGTTCTTCATAAGCTCCATGACCAAAATGGAAACATAAGATTACCCATTGCAATGAGATAGTTAACAACAGCTGTTTGAGAATAGCCAAGTAGCACCATCAGCTTGTCCGAAACCCAGGTCTTTAAATCATTGCTCGCCATTCTCTGTATAGTGATAATAAAGCAACACCACCTATTGCACACCAAAATTCATATCTTAACCAACATTATTCTATTGATACTCAAATGGAAACTCTAATTACCGTAACTATCTAAGCACAAGACAAAGAGCCACGATTTTGAAAACTCGCAGCTTGAATTCATTTAGCTAGCAAAAGAACTAAATAAAAAGTAACTCCCTCAATTAAGATAAGAAACCAATAGGTATCCTAATCATCGAGCAAACGGAACAACTTACAACCCTAGATTTTTGTAACTAAGGTTCAGGTTTCTCGAAGCTTACAGAGTGAGAAGAGTTAGAGATTTAGGATGCCTTTATTCGCAGCTACCGGTATGCGCGAACGTATACGTCGGAACTATCAAAGAGAATTCAGTGGCAGTGACGGAAGGAAAAGACGGTGAGAGTCTCCGACGTCGACGGAGGCCAAAGATGGAGGAAAAGCAGGCGGCAGAGAAATCAACGTGTTTTATCAGATTTCAAATAAAAAGCGTGTGGTTTTACTCATTACGAAGTCGAATCTCTGCTGTTTTCATATTTTACTGAATTTATACCAATCACCTCATTTTTATTATGCAGACGCCAACACTACAACGGTTTTCCAAAATTCAAGAGAACTGCACGCTGTTTAACTCATATAGAAGCTAACTGTTTATTGTTTTCTTAATTTACTCAAATGGGCCAACCTGGACTAGGATGGGCCTTGAAAAGTAATAGATGATGAACAAAGTAAAAATTTAATCAGAGCGCAAGCCTTTTACGAGATTCCTGGCTTGGTCGCGTATTTTCGGATTTGGAAATTTTTGCATCACCTCCGAGCCAAAAGATGATATGAGAGCTCTTCTTGCGGTCTCCAAGTCGATCCCACGAGCTCGAAAATAGAAGAGCTGGTCTTCTTCGAGATCGCTGATTGCAGCTCCATGTGAGCACTTGACGTCGTCTGCAATGATCTGAAGATTCGGCTTTATGTTCACAGTTGCTCGAGGTTCCAAAAGCAGGCTCCGTGTTAGTTGTCCCGCGTTAGTCTGCTGAGCGAATCTGCATATATCACAAAGAATTAAAACCGACTCAGAACAAAACTAAAGACCAGCTCGGTTGCACTTTTCTTGTCACATATAAGAACACAATTAGAACATCGGATTCTGTAAAGTTCTAGTAATCAAAATCTGAACCAATTGTATCCAACCAAACCGAACTGAAATAGCATTCGGTGGCTGTTCACTTTCCATCTAAATCGGATTGAGCACTGAGATAGAGAGATAGGGAGCTTACTTGTTAACTCGAACATTGCCGTCGAAAACAGCTTGACCAGAGGAATGAGCAACAATACACTTGTGAAGTTGTTTTGAAACGCCACGAGGATGGTCTAAGACAATTCTGCTATGGAGATCAAGAGTCTGCTCGTTGACACACATATGAAATGTGGTTAATTCCGTGACCGTATCAGGCCCAAGCTGCTGCACATGAACGTTGTGCCTGCCCAATTTCCCACCGGTACTCACTTCTACAAGCTCATATTCACTCTCTGCCTCCTACAGAGATCATCACATGAGCTATTCAATTTCCTCAACACTTCAGCATATTACATTCTGAATTTTGTACTGAACCATACCAAAACATCCAGGAACAAAAATCACATGAGGCTGATACTAAATTAAACTATTCACCCTCCTCCAGAATTCAATCATAAAGATTACAACTTTTTCCAACTTCACCAGCAGCAAAACTAAACTAAGAAGTCTCCTCAAACAATCAGCAATGAGATTCCTATTTTCATACTCAATTGATACCTAAACGTCCAACACTAATCTAAGCGACAAATGAATAACTTAACCAACCTCAAGTAAGCTAAAGTTTCCAATGTGTTATTTGTTTAGTAACTAAACTACTAAAGAGAAAATTTTGTTCTATTCAGGAATTCTACTATACTAAAACTACACTAAAGCTGATTTGTTAGACAAGAAGAGAGAATGAGCAAAGATGAACCTGTCGGACGAAAGTCCACTTGGTATGAGCAGAAGCCATGGATTCTTTCTGCAAATACGAATGCTTTACTTTCGCATCCTTTTGGACAACAACTTCCAAAACCGGATTGGTCCAATAAAACCCTTTGTCCTCTTTACAAACAAATTCCTCAACTATACCAACCTCTCCTCCTTCCTCCACAAGCACAAAAACCCTAGGATTCGATACCGGCAATCTTTTTGATTCCCGGTCACCAGTTTCACCAGAAAAGTATCTCAGATAGATTGGATTCTTCACCTTACATTCCTCAGGCACATAAATCACCATCAAATCCGGTGCTCCCATGCCATTAATCGACCAGAACAGATCACCAGAATCGAAATTTCCAATGAACTCGGAAACCCGGTTCGTTAGTTCATCCGGTAGACCCGAGAAGCTCCCGAAGTAAACCCCATCGGGTAAATCTGATGGACCAATCGTCAAATTGGACACGAACCCATCAATTATCACAGCGTTTGGGAACTGGGTTTCCGACAGATTGTCTAAAATTTCCGAATTTCGTTGCTGGGTCGAGATGGGTTCGATTTGTGAAGATCGGATAAAGGATGTATCCGTGAATCGGAAAGGCTCGTCTTTTCGTGATGGCCATGGAGTTGATAAAAGAGTCTCAGCAGAAGAATCTCGAATTCTCTGGAGAGGCAAAGAAGAAGAAGGAGAAGCTGAGAGAGAATCTTCGAGAGATTCAGCTAATCGAAGTACAAAAGGGTCAGAGAAAGAAGCTTGTTGCGCTCGAACAGTAACACTTGTAGAAGTTGTTCTTCTGTTTGATTTCAATTTTGGTGTAGAAGATAGATTTGGTATCAACGATAAGCGGCCGAGAACTGTTGCAGCAGCCATTAATGGATTCTCGCCACTCTTGCTGCGACCCGACCACTACTTCTCAAACGAATTTTGATTTTTCTCTATTTATTTTTTCTTTCTGGCTTTCGTTTTTGTAATCTAAATTTATTTAGGGTTTATTAAAGACTGAATTTTAGTAGATTTAGAAATCCATACATAACCATTTTTTATTTTCAAAATCAAATATGAAAATCAAGTAACCTGATTTGAAACTAGATTTTTTTTTTGTTAACATTGGATCACATAACCGTCCTATTAGCCAATCACTAAACTAATAGTGTTGGATAAGCTTCAAACTAGCTTACCACCCAAGTAATCTATGCAAGTCGGTTTAGGTTAAGAGATGGGGTTTGCCTAATTAGAATATGAAATTTGCATATTCTAATAGAAATAGGAAAAGAAAAATAGGAGATGTCTATTTTCTATATAAAGATCATTGAGGAGTTATCTCAGAAGATCAAGTCATTATGTTGTTTAGTTTTTGAGAAGTTTTCTAAACATTGAATAAAAGAGAAAGATTTATTCAAACCTAATCGTAAAACATAAAGATCATGCGACTATATTTGGTATCAAAGCCAGGTTATAGGCGACATCGGTTTCTCAAGAAGAGAAGATCAGTGAGTTCAATCTTTGATCACAACCGATCAAAGAAACAGGGAAACCCGTCACCAAGGTTTTGAAGGAAGAAGAAGAAGAAGCTCGTGCTCAAACAGGAGACGAAGCTTGAGTCTTTCCGATCGAAGAAACGAAGATCATCAATACTACAGGTGATGTTAAGCCAAAGGATTGGAGAAAGGTGTCTCAATCCAATGTCCAACACTAACTGCCACAAATTATACCATATGGGCTATGAAGATGAATGTCATATTACGAATCCATAGGGTATGGGAGGTTGTGGAGAACGGTGGTGAAGATTCATAGAAGAACGATATAGCAATTGCGTTGTTATTTCAACCAATTCTAGAGTATATGATTCTGCTAATTGGAGAACAGGATCCTCCTTAATACATGTGGGAAGTAATCAAATCCAGACATGTAGGAGCAGAGCGAGTAAAAGAAGCTTGTCTGCAAACTCTAATGGCCAAATTTTAGAGGATGAAGATGCATGAATCAGACGCAATCGACAATTTTGCAGGGAAGTTATCAGAGATTGCAACAAAAACAGCAGCTCTAGGAGAAACGATTGATGTAGCCAAACTAGTGAAGAAGTTTCTTCATAGTTTACCTGCAAATAAATATATTCACATCATTTCCTCACTTGAACAGGTTCTAGATCTAAAGAAAACATCATAGGGAGATTAAAAGCCTATGAAGAAATGATTGTAGGCATAGAGAGCAATTCTGAAACTCAGGGCAAACTCTTGTTCTCAAATTCAAAAGAAAAAAGTACTTCAGCGTCAAAAGGGAGAGGACGAAGAAGAAGAGGTAGAGGATTCAAGGACGAGGCAGAGGAAATTCAGAAAATCGATCAACAACTCAACATGAAAAAAATAATGAGAAGAAAGATTTATCTCACATCAAGTGTTGGCGATGCGAAAAACCAGTGCATTATGTTTCTAATTGTCCAGAGAGAAGACAAAAAACACAATAGGCGAACAAAGTGGAGTCACAAGAAGCGGATTCAGCCCTTTATATGCATGAAACCGTGTTCTTGAATGAAGAAAAAGTCATACCAAAGAACTTTGAGACCAAGAAAGGGGAAGAAGGAGTTTGGTACTTGGAATAATGGAGCTTCGAATCACATGACTGGCAGTAAAGAGTTCTTCACCGAGCTGAATGAAAATATAAGAGGAAAGGTAAAGTTTGGAGATGATTCCTTCATAGAAATCGCAGGGAAAGGATCAATTTTATTCCAAAGCAAAACCGGTGAACAAGAGTTAGTTATCGATATCAATTACCTTCCAAAATTTAAGAGCAAATATTGGGTTTGGGACAAGCAACAGAAGTTGGATGTGATTTAATAATGAAAGAAAATTACTTGACACTCCATGATCCAAGAGGAAGGCTTTTGGTGAAGGTTCAAAGATCACCAAATAGACTTTACAAGATAAGTCTAAAGATAGGGAAACCAGTTTGTCTACACGCCAAGTTAGAAGATGAGACTTGGAGATGGCATTCAAGGTTGGGTCATATAAGCTTTAAGACAATGAAAGCAATGTCTCAACAGGAGATGGTTCGAGGTTTACCTAAAATTGATGAAGAGAAAAAACTATGTGAATCGTGTTTAGTAGGAAAGCAAACACGACAATCCTTCCCAAAGGCAACTGGTTTTAGAGCTTCTAAACCTCTGGAACTATTACATGCATACTTGTGTGGCCCTCTCACACCTCCTAGCATCGCTCAAACAGGTACATATTCGTAGTTATAGACGATTACTCGAGATATATGTGGTCAAGCTTGCTAAAAGAGAATAGCGAAGCATTTGAGAAGTTCAAAGGGTTCAAAAACTTTATCGAGAAGGATATTGGGAGAATGATAAAGACTCTAAGAACACACAGAGGAGGTGAATTCACATCAAGGGAATTCAATGAGTTTTGTGATGCAAGTGGCATCAAGAGACATCTCACCGCTCCTTATACACCACAATAAAACGGTGTAGATAAAAAGAGAAATCGAACCTTGATGAAGATGACAAGAAGTATTCTCAAGGCTATGAAGGTACCTAATTTCTTATGGGGAGAAGCAATTTGTCATTCTACCTATGTAATGAATAGAGGACCAACAAGAGCTCCTGAAAACAAAACTCATTATGAATGTCTACGAGAAGTGAAACCGAATGTAGAGCACTTAAGAGTTTTTGGTTGTATAGCTTATGCAAAGGTAGAAAGTGTGAACCTAAAGAAGGTAGATGACATGTCTCAACCACTTGTACACCTTGGGATCGAGCGAGAATCCAAGGCATGTAGGTTATACAATCCAATTACAAGAAGAATCATTGTAAGCAGAGATGTGGTCTTTGACGAGACAATAAGTTGGAGTTGGAATGAAACATGAGCTGGACCAAGTAGGGATCCTGGGATGTTTTAAATGAGATGGGGAAGTGTCTTAGATATTGGAAAAGGACCTGTTTCACTCATAAGGAGTCCTGAAGATGGAGATAGTTCACAAGTAGATGATCACGAGGCTGCTGATCACGATACTAATGAAGATATTCATGATGATCATGAACAAGATCACGTCACCAATGATGCTAAGGAAGAGCATGATGGCGTAGAGGAGCAAGTTCAACATGAACAGCCTCTTAGAAGATCAACACGAGAAACTAACAAACCAAGTCATCTCAATGACTTGTTTTGTATCAAACTTCAGTTGAAAATGAAATACTCTTGTTATCAATCAACAATGAACCAAGAACTTTCAAGGAAGCTGAAAACAAGAAAGAATGGAGATTGGCTTGCAAAGAAGAGACCGATTCTATCAACAAGAACAAGACATGGAATCTAGTTGATAGAACAAAAGATATGAAGATCATTGGACTCAAGTGGATATTCAAGATCAAGAAAAATGCGGATGGGACAATCAACAAGTATAAAGCAAGACATGTTGCTAAAGGATATGTACAAGAGTTAGCGTGGACTTTGAAGAAGCTTTTGCACCAGTAGCACATATTGAAACTATACGGTTACTAATAGGTTTGGCAGCTTCAAACGGATGGGAGATCATCATCTAGATGTCAAGACGACGTTTCTACATGGAGAGCTAAAGGAAAATATCTATGTAGAACAACCTGAAGGTTTCAAGGTAAAAGGACAAGAACAAAAGGTATATAAGTTATCAAAAGCTTTATATGGTTTGAGACAAGCTCCAATAGCTTGGAACACGAAACTGGATCAAATCTTAAAAGAGATAAGACTCAAGAGATGTCCAAAGGAACCTTCAGTATATCGCAAAGAAGAAGGAGGTATGCTTCTCATTATCGCCATCTATGTTGATGATTTGTTCATAACCGAGAGTATATTCAAGGCAATAAGCAAGTTCAAGAAAGGTATGTCATCGAAGTTTGAGATGTCAGATTTTGGGAAGCTCACTTACTATCTAGGTATTGAAGTATATCAAGGAGAAGATGGAATCATGATCAAACAAGAAGGTTATGCTCGAAGAATCTTGAAGGAAGCTGGTTTAGATCAATGTAACCCAACATTGATTCCCATGGAGTTTGGTTTGAAGGTGTCAAAAGGTCAAAGTGAAGAAGAGATAGATCCCACGACCTATAGGAGGAACATTGGATGTTTGAGGTATCTCCTACACACACGACCAGATTTAGCTTTCTCGATAGGAGTTGCAAGTAGGTACATGCAGAGTCCAAGGAAGTCGCATGAAGAAATCATAAAGCAAGTCCTTAGATATCTTAGAGGAACAGATTCTTATGGATTAAAGTTCAAACGTGGATCAACTAAAAAAGATCATTGGCTACAGTGACAGTAGTCATAATATTGATCAAGACGATGGAAGAAGTGCAACCGGTCACATGTTTTACTTTGGTTCTTCACTGATCACGTGGTGCTCACAAAAGCAAGGAACAGTAGCTATTTCTTCGTGTGAAGCCGAGTTTATGGCAGCAACGAAAGCAGCAAGTCAAGCGATATGGCTACAAGATCTTCTCAGCGAGATAACATGCTGGAAGAATGAGAGAGTGCTTCTAAGGATTGATAACAAGTTAGCCATTGAACTTACAAGGAATCCTGTGTTTCATGGAAAGAGTAAGCACATTCATAAATGCTACCACTTCATTCGAGAGTGCATTAAAAAGGAGCAAGTTGAAGTGGAACATGTACCGGGAGTTGAGCAGAAGGAGAATATTTTGACAAAGTCATTGGCAAGAATCAAGTTCCAAAAAATGAGAAAGCTCACTGGAGTTGAAGATCTCTCTAAGCGTGAGTTGAAACTTAAGACAGAGGATATTGGATACGCTTCAAACAAGCTTACCGTCCAAGTAATCTAAGAAAGTCGGTTTAGGTTCAGAGATGGGGTTTGCCTAATTGGAATAGGAAGTTTTCTTATTCTAATAGAAATAGGAAAAGGTTAGGAGAAGTCTATTTTCTATATAAAGATCATTGCGGAGTTGTTTCAGAAGATCAAGCTATTAGGTTGTTGAGTTTTTGAGAAGTTTTCTAGTAAGAAAATCATTCATTGCTTATGTTCATGTTAGAGGTGAATCTCTAATTCACCTTCGACCCACGTACATTAATTGGTCTTTAGGCCCATTAAAAATCAAAAGAAATGGTAGACTCATTGAGTCTTGGACCGTGGCTCATTATAGATTTTGACTTGTCGTGTCTCGAACCTCGATCATTAATGATCTGGGTCTTCAGTATGTTTGGTTTCAAGCTACCGAAGATACTTAGTCCAGATCTCCTATAAACTACAAAAAACAAATCAAGTACATATGAAATATTTTTGAGATCTCTAGAGATAATGTTAAATCTAATTAGAAAAACAATATATTCATTTATCTATTGTAACCAAGTCATAACGCAAAATATTATTCAATACAACCACACAAACAACACAAATCTCTATTCTCTTCTTTTAGTTACTCTAATTTACAGGGTTTTTATCCATCTACCTTGTATTAATCACAAAATGTATTCTATTAGGATCTAGAACATTTGTGTTAAATTTGTTTCGAATACTCGCTCAACCAATCAATTTGTATTAATTTATATTTTTTGAGGAAATGATATGACTCTTTTGGTGATACATCTATATCAAAAATATTATTCTTGTCTTTCTTATCCTTGCATTGTTATTAAAGAAGTTGAACTTTGCAACAGCAAGTCTTAGTTCCATGACAACTATTGTATATTTTTTTGGCTCATGCATGACCATCTTATGCAATGATTTTCATATGAGCTGGGGTTTTTGTGTTTGTATATTCTGATTTCAGTTTTAATACAATAAAAATATAAATTTGTATATTGTTAAAAAACAACAAATGCTATAAGTTTTTTGTTGCATATTTTGTATCCGATTTGAATAGCCATAAACGATTGTTGTTCGAGATGTTTGACAATAAAAGATAGTTTTTGATTATAAAAATTACATAAAAGAGAAATTATCTCTATATTCTTTTAAAATATAATACTTCTATTCTCTACATATATATTCTTTTTTACATACTTCCTCTATTTTTATTTAGTTGATGTTTTACAAATTTCACACATATTAAGAAATTTTATGAAATGACATTGTACTCTTATTTATTACTTGAATAACAAAAAATAAAGAAGTGAGAAAAGAGAGAGAAATATTAAGAGGACAAAATAAGAAAACTTAGATCAAATATACATTAGAAATACAAAATATCAATTTTTTAAAAACAATTTTTTTCCTAGAATATTAATTAATAAAAACTGAGGGAATAAAATATATAGGATTGATGGGTTCGATATTTCATGTAACACCTCGATTCCAGAAATTATGATATATGGTAGTGTATGCAAAGAGGCTTAAAAAATAGATTTGACCACTTATATCACTAAAGTGCACTTATTTTTCGGTCACTTGTCTAGAGAGAACTTCAGGGTTAAGCGTGCTTGAAATGGAGTAGTTGAATTATGGGTGACATTCTGGGAAGTGATTCTTGAAACCATTTGAGTGGGGAAAAACACGGGAAAAGATCATGTGGTGATTTGTAGGGTTGGTAAACAAGTCTTTAAAGCCTCATGAACGTAGCATATCAATTTTTGGACTGGTAAGGTGGGTTCACGGGCCCAAAAAGGACGTGAGACCCATTAAGGTGGTGGTCAGGGCGTTACAAGGGTATCAGACGAATCCAGACATTTGTGGAGACAAAGGGCTCACACAGTCAGGGTGACAATCTTGGTATGCAACGAGGGCGTTGCGATCTGTTAGTAGGTGTGAATTGTAATACCCATGTTTCAAAAATATGATATAAGGTGGTGTATGAGGAGAGGTTTAAAAGAATTAATTTGGCCACCTATGTCACCAAAATGCACTTATCTTTTCGGTCACTTGTCAAGAGAGAACTCTAGGGTTAAACGTGTTTGAGTTGGAGTAGTTGAAGGATATATGACCTTCTGGGAAGTGATTTTCAGAACCGTGTAAGTGGGAAAAAAATATGGGGAAAGATCATGTGGTGATTTGTAGGGTTGGTAAACAAGTTTTTAAACCCTTCCGAACATAGAGTACCAACCGTCAAGCCGGAAAGGTGGTCCACGAACTCAGTGAGAACGTGAGAACACCTCCAATGGAGGCTCTTAAGTGGGTTTCTAAACATTAAAAAAAGAAAAAAATTAGAAAAGTTGGAAAGAGAATTGGAAGAGGTTCTTAAAAAAAAAGAGACTTTAGAGCCTTAGTTTCTTAAATAAGAAACCCCATTTAACATGTGTTAATACTTGATTGAACAATTTAGATTCAAAAAAAATAAAATTTAAATAAAAATAAAATTTTATAGAAATAATAATATTTTATAACTTTAGAACCTCACCAATGGTGATGGTTTATTAAAATAATGGTCGTGGCTTTACATTTCATTTGTGAAACCTAGTAAATTTCCATAAGGTGAAGAAACCAACTTTACATCTAAGAACAATAAATGTGAATTCAACAGTAAAGCAAAACCAAAAGAAAAGTGAACTTAACGCGTATATATAGTTTAACAACTTTGAGGTTTTACTAATGAAGATTGCTTTGATGACATATGCAGTTTGCTTAATGAATGAAAAGTTGTTTATTGAATGAATTTTTCCAAGTCACATTGAGGTGGAAGGAAAGCTTGTTGACCCGGTTAACACTCGTGTTCCCATTTTCCTTTATCAAACAACTAGTTGATGATTTGTCCTTGGGATGGTTTTCTTTTTTCTGTATTTATATTTGAGTCACATAATTTAAAATTGATAGTTATTTTAAATTACATCAAAACTGGTGATTGTACATTTATTTCAATTGTTTACATGACTTAAATTTTGTATAAACATCATTAAAAAATTATTAAAGATTATCTTCTAAATTTATAAGTTGGTTGTACATAAACTATATAAAATCTACAATATCTTCTCATCAAGAAGTCATATGTCGATATTCAGAAGCTCATCATCTTTCTTAACATAACATGCTTTCTAAATCTCATTAGCTCAAATCCACATGTCGAAAAATTCTACTAACTTTCAAGTGGGAAAAAATCAGAACATTTTACCATTTAGATCTCTCATTTTTTCCTATATCAAATATAACTACAATAATTTCATTTTTATATATTTATTTTGAGTGAAATTGTTAATGCCACATTTTTCTGCTACCACAATTTTAATATTATGGGAAAGTATAACATCTATCTTCTTTTCATTCTTTACATAATTTCACGGGTTTAATATAAAAATTCACTACCTTCTTTTCAGTTTTTATATTGAAGTAAATTAGGATTACTTCTCCTATTTTTTAATATCTGCATATTTTCATATTTCATAGTTTCATATTTCTTATTTTTTTCAAAATATTAAATAGTTTAAACTCTAAAGATTAATTTGTTAATAAATATTTCAAAAAAAAAAAACAAATTTAATATCATTAGATTAATGTTTTCGTCGCTATTAGAAAAATGTTTACACTTTCTATATATATATACTTAACTATATATAAGTGGTTTGTATTTTTTGGTAGTTATATATTTTATGACATTAATGGTTTTAATAGATTATTAGAGATTTGATATTAAATAAAATAAATTAATAAATTATTGTTTCAATAATTACGCGATTTATTGAAATTATAATTTCTGTAAATATAATTGAAAAGATTTAAATATTACTTTACTTTCTCGTATTTCTTTCATCGTACATTGTGAAAAAATATCCAATTTAAATGTTTAAGTAATTTAAATATTTTTCACAAAATTATATTTAATTTAGAGATTTTGATGTTTTTGTATTGTAAAACTTATTTTAGTTGTTTGAATATATTTTCAAATATGATGTTAATAGTTACACATTTTATTTAAAATGATTTTCATATTATTTTATTATATATATATTAGTACATTATTAGAAATTAAATATTAAAAAGGAAAAAATTAATAGAATGAAGGTTGATAATATGGCATCATGAGAAGAGAATAAAATTTACCTTTATATATATAGATTTGCAATTAGAAACAACACAACAACAAAAAATCAGTGGATATCGAAACTTCTTCTATTTCTAATACATTTAGTAAGTGAAACTTTTTAAATTATTTAGACAAAGAAAATTCTATACCTTTGAAATCAAAGGATTATAAACCTTACTAACTACATACGCCATGTAAAAATGAAATTTATAAAGTCACTAATCAATGATTTATAATCTGATTTTTTTCTTTCCGAAACAATTATCTAGAGTTGACCATATTAGAGTTATAATCAATTGACTCCCAGTTTACTATTTTGATTTTTAAGTTCAGGTTTTATACCGGTTATCATTAAATCATTTGGTTTAGCTTTTTAGCTTTAAAAGCTTTCTCTTCTTCTTCTGTAAACATAAGAGAAAGTGATATTGAAACTCTCTCTCCAGCTCAACTTGTAACGATCTTTCATCAATGGAAGTTTTCTTTGTCATTCAAAATCTCTTTGTTTCTAATATGGTATCCGAGCGTTGAAACTCACTTCAACACACCCGATCCTCTTCCGCTTCTTTCTTTCTCTGTTTGGCTTCGACATGATTAAAATTTCGTTGACACCTTCTTCGGCTAATCCAATGGAGTTTCTTTGTTTTTCACATCACCGCCGATTATTCTGTCAGTCTTATTCAAGATCTCTGGATTCTTTGCCATCTTGCAGAATCCATCTTATTTTCTTGAAATTTCAATCTTCCTCTCTCCGGCAATGTTAAACCTCCGCAAAAGAAGAGTTCTGAGACATTCTTCTGTAAATCAAGCTAAGAAAAGCATCCGTGCGAATCGATTTGAGTCATCGGAGGAGAATCAAGATTAATTTGTCAACACTCCGATTACAAAAAGTAATCCTCTCACTGCGAAACCTCCGATTGTCAATTTTCAGGTTGAAGAACCCAGCACAACCGTGATGACATCTCAACAGACCAAGATTCCTCATCATGATTCTTTCCATTTTGAAGGTGTACAGTATTCTCCTTACTTCTTAAGCACCAACGACAATCCTGGTATCTCTCTTGTCTCTGAGACTCTAGACGGTATGAATTATAATACCTGGAACATAGCTATGAATATATCTCTAGATGCAAAGAACAAGATAGGTTTTGTGGATGGTTCGTTGCCTCGTCCTGAAGAATCTGATCCCTTTTATCCAATTTGGTCCCATTGCAACAGTATGGTGAAATCCTGGATACTTAATTCAGTGAATAAACAGATTTATGGCAACATTGTGAGATATCAAGATGCTTCAGAAATATGGAAGGATCTCATGGTTCGGTTTCATGTGACAAATTACCAAGAACCAATCAACTGTCACAACAAATCTGGTCTTTTCAAAAGGGTACTATGGATCTTTCCTTCTATTACACTCGATTGAAATCCCTTTGGGATGAGCTTGAATGTGCAGATTGTACCAAAACCTGCAAGAACTGTGCATGTTGCAAAGAAAATGCAGAAAAGAATGAGAACACTCGTGTTGTGAAGTTTCTATCTGGTCTGAATGATTCTTACAATGCAGTGAAGACTCAGGCCATAATGAAGAAGCACATTCTTGATCTATCCAGCGTTTATAATCTCCTCGATCAAGATTATAACCAGCGAAACATAATTCCTGCACTTCAACCTTCAGCATTTCAGGTCACAAATGCTTCACTTCCTCAACCTACTGTCAATGCCACTAATGCCAATTCCAAAGCTCAAAGACCAGTCTGTACTCACTGTGGATATAACGGTCATATTATAGACAAATGCTACAAAATTCATGGGTATCCTCCAGGGTTTAAACAGAAGCAAAAGGGCAATTCAACAAAGGTAGATGTGTCCCAGTTTACTCTTGAAGATCAGAAGTCTAATTCCACAAACATTGAGAGTAAACTCAAGACTCTATCAAAGGATCAGATAGAAGGTGTTATCGCCTTTTTCAACTCTCAGAAAAATGTTGCATCTTCAACATCTGCTGTTGAGCCAACAACAACAGGAGGCACAATCACTGCACTTCCGAGTATGGCCTTTATTTCTTCTACATCTCATTTTGTGGGAGCTTTAAAGTCCACAGGTAGTGTCTTATCTTCCTCTTTTTGGATAATTGATAGTGGTGCCACTCACCATGTTGTCCATGAAAAGGCACTCTTCAATCAATTGTCTTTCTTATCCAATAAAACTGTAACTCTTTCCACGGGAACTTCCATTACTATAGCAGGGATTAGGAATATCAAGCTCAATGATCATTTACTTCTAAATAATGTCTTATTCATTCCAGATTTTCGTCTGAACCTTATAGGTGTTAATCAGCTCACTAGAGATATGAAATGTAGACGAATATTTGATGAATCTTCTTGTCTCATTCAGGATCCTATCAAGGGGCTGACGATTAGACAAGCTGAGCAAATAGGAAGTCTATACATTCTAGATAGAACTTTGATCTCAAATAGCTTGTACTCTGATTCTTTCTCTATCAATTCTATTATGGATTCTAGACTATGGCACCAAAGATTGGGCCATCCTTTATTCTCTAGAACAAATTTCATTACTACTGTTCTTGGTATGCATAAAAACAATAAAGATTCTTTTCATTGTGATATATATCATCTTTCAAAACAAAAGCGTTTGCCTTTCATCTCTAATAACAATATGTGTGAAAACCCTTTTGACTTATTGCATATTGATGTCTGGGCCCCTTTTCTATTGAAACAGTTGATGGTTTTCGCTATTTTCTAACTATAGTGGATGATTGTAGCAGGGTTACTTGGGTATATCTCATGAAAGCAAATAGTGATGTCCTTCATATTTTTCCTAACTTCTTAACTATGATTTAGACCCAATATGGAGCTCTAGTAAAAGGACTGCTATCGGATAACGCCCCTGAACTTTGTTTTGATGATTTATTTTGTTCTAAGGGAATTAGAGCTTATCACTCTTGCCCTGAGACTCCTGAGCAAAACTCAATGGTGGAACAAAAACATCAACACATATGAAAAGTTGCTCGTTCCCTTCTCTTTCAAAGTAATGTTGCTTTAAGTCAGTGGGGTGATTGTATTTTAACGTCAGTATTTCTTATAAACAAGTTACCTACTCCTCTACTAGACAACAAGTCTCTTCTTGCAGTGTTGACAGGGAAAACTCCGGACTACAAAGACCTCAAAGTCTTTGGCTGTCTTCGCTATAGTTCTACATCCACTAGAAATCATCATAAGTTTCTTCCAAGATCAAAGCTCTGTGTCTTTCTTGGGTATCCTACTGGATACAAAGGATACCAACTTATGGACTTATAAACAAACAATATTTTTGTATTTCGAAATGTTAGTGTTTTATGAAGATATTTTTCCTCATAAAACTAATACTAATTCATTTGATGATATTTCTTCTTTATTTAATTCAGATTAAGAAAGAATTGGATTGGATATGGATGCTCCTTACTCTGTCTCACAGGATCCAATACATAATACAGATCAATAAAACATTGTAAAATCAATAAACACTAAATCAAGTGGGACTTCTACTAAGATTCCTTTGAAGCAAGCAAACACTAATGTTGCATCAATGGAAATTATGGACTCCAATCCAAAAGAAAACGAATGTTTTACCTATTTCTCAGTCAAAGAGAATCTCTAAACTCCCTAGTCATCTTGCAGATTATTATATCAATGTCACAAACACTGACTTGCCGTTTCCTCTTGCAGCCTATCTATCATATGATCATTTGTCAGAAGAATACAACAAATATATATATATATATGTTCTGTGATGGCTTTTGGAGAACCAGCAACCTTTGCTCAAGCAAAGAAATTTGAT
>OVBA01003738.1:0-26485 GCA_900406435.1 Lepidium aucheri
GTTGATTGACAATAAGTCTTTGATATCACGTACTAATCTAATTGGTTTGATTTGTCGTGTAGTTTTTGGAGTTAAAGTGTTATAAAATCTTCAGTTATGAGGTATGTTTCAATAATTTTGTAATTTTCAGATTTTAAGAAAAAATGAGGAATACAAAGATTTTAAGAAAAAAGATTTTGTAGATAGAATTGACCTTATAATCACTAGAGCCACTCCATTTACGTTTCTTATGTTTTTTTATAAATGTTACCATTTTTTTTGTGGTGTGCAGTTTTGATCTTTTTTTGTTCGTTGGTGGGTATTGGTTATCTGAAAATACATATCTTGGTGGAGAAACACATGAAGCGGGACATGTCTCGGCGGAGACATTTACTGTGAAAACAACTGTGACTCTAGCTGTACAATTACTCGGATATGAAGACAATATGAGGAGAGTGTCTTGGTTTCCACCAGATAATGATGAGAAAGAAGACCTAGATAACGAAGAAGTTGTTCAGAAAGTACTGCAACATGCAGTCCAAAAAGGTGCAGTGACCTTATATGCTGTCCGTGATGATGATCCATATATAAGTAGGCAAGTAGATATCTTGGATACTATTCTGATGATAATAGTCTGAACTTGGTTGATTGTGAGGAGTATGGTAGTGCCAGTGATAGATTTTGTGCTGGTGATGAAACTGATAATGATCAGCTAAATGAGTTGTGTGGTTTTAGCAGTGATAGTGATGATGCACATGTTGATAGAGATGAGAATAAGTATAGGGAGTTTAAGCTTGGGGATGAATACAATACAATTTAGTTGTTTAAGAAAGCTGTTAGTAGATATGTTGTAAAAAAGGGAGAGATATCAGCTATGAGAAATCAGATTCAAGACGTGTAGCTGCAATTTTCTCAGGAAAAAAATATCTTTGGAGAATTTCAGCATCAATTAATAGCAGCAGTAGTAGAGTGGTGATTAGGTTTTTAAATGATGAGCATAATTGTACTTGGCAAGGAAAAGTGGCTATTCTCACAAATTCTAGAATTGCTGAGCTCTATATAGAGGAATTTAGGCTGAATCCAGGTTTATCAGCTAAGTCTCTCCAAGAAAAACTTCTTAGGCATAACATCAATGTTTCTTGGACTATCTGTGAGAGGACAAGACTGAAATGTCTTCAGATATTCGATGAAAAGCAAGAACATCCATTTGCAAGAATGTTTGATTATGTAGCTGAGTTGAAGAGAAGCAACCCAGGATCAACAGTTGAGTGTGAGGTAAGAGAGACAAGATTCCACAGGTTTTATGTCTGCTTTGAAGCTCTAAAAAGAGGTTGGAAAGGAGCATGTAGAAGAATACTACATCTGGATGGAACTTTTCTAAGGTGGAATGTGACTGGGGTGCTTCTAGTAGCATATGGCAAAGATCCAAATGATCAAATGTTTCCAGTTGCTTGGGGCATTGTTGATTGTGAGAACACGGAAAATTGGGTTTGGTATATCGGACATTTGGTAGAGGACTTAGGACTTGATTCAGGAAACAGTATAACTATAGGTAGTGACCAATAGAAGGGATTAATTGCAGCTGTAAGGACTGTGTTGCCTTTTGAAGAGCATAGGTTATGTGCTAGACATGTATACGCAAACTAGAAGAGGAAATATGCTGGAGCAGAGTTTGAAAACTTGTTTTGGGCGGCTGCAGATTCTTACTACCCACAACAATTTGATAGGAAAATGCAGAACTTGAAGTTATATTCTATTGCTGCTTATAATGAGTTGAAGATTTCTATTATGTGCCCATGGTCAAGGTATATTTGTTTTTGTCTTCTCTGATTATAATTATCTTATAAGTTTAAAGCTTACTTATGGTTTAAATTTGCAGAGCATTTTTCACAGAATATTCTAAGTGTGATGCTGTAAAAAATAATCTTGGAGAATCATTCAATGCAGCTATACGGATTGCAAGAACCAAACTAGTTGTTGAGATGCTAGAAGAGATAAGAAAAAATGTCATGGTTAGTAACAAGAGGAAGAGAGCTGAAGCATTCAAACTAAAAGGAGACTAAACTCCTAGATCAAAAGCTTTGTTGGAGCAACAAATTGATCTAGCAAAAAATTGTAGACCTTTGAGCTGTGGATTAGGAAGATATGAGGTAGCTTACTATGACTACAAGACTAATACCCAGATTGAAAGTTTTGTGGTGCACATGCGAGGTGATATTTCATGCAGCTGTATGAAGCATTTGATTAATGGAATTCCATGTTGCCATATTGTGTCTACTCTAAGACAAAAAAGGAATGTTGATCAAGACCCTAAAACTCTTATATCTCACTAGTTCACCACTGAAAAGCTAAGGACATGCTACACTAATTTGCTCCAACTAGTGAATGGTATTAATTTATGGAAAGTGACAACGGAGTTTAGACTAATGCCACCTATTCACAAGAAACCTCCAGGCAGACCACGAGGGAAGAAAAGACACAGAAAAAGGTGAACAAGACCCGAAAAAGTGTCAAAAAGAGGAACTAAAGTTGTAAGTTATTGGTTTTTTTTCTTTCTATTTGACCGTTTGTTTTTATATGTGAACTCTAGTTTTTTTTTCCAGCATTGTAACATTTGTGGAGAAGAAGGACACAATAAGCGTTATTGCAAGAATAGTCCTAACCTAAACCGCCTAAGAGAGCATGTGGTAGACCACGAAAACAAACAACAACTCCAGCAGTCCCTTTTTTGCTTGGTTCACAAAGCCAAGTAAATGAAGATCTTCTATCTCTTTCATCTGCACTGCCAAGAAAATCTAGGGGCCTTAGGAAGACCCCGTAAAATTCAGACTGAAAATGCATCATCCTCACAGCCAGCTCCTCCAAGACAAGAGCCTATGTATGACACAGGTCCAATATATCTACCAAGGTTCAGTTCTTACTATTGGATTTGTTTTTTTCCTTCTTTGTTTTGGCTTGTTTTTACATATGGTATGTGTTTTCTGTAGGAAGGTTGTGGTATTTTCAATTGTTCTTTAACCGGTGATGACTATATTCATGTTGGTAGGTCTGTGATTGATACAAGCAACAACACACTCTTGCCAAACACTCTATATCGAGCTAGAGAACGTTAAAAGTTAACAATTATGCGTGGTCGTGGCAGACCAAAGATGTGAAAGTGTTTTGGTTGTTTTATAAATCTTTTTATCTTTTTCTATCAATTGTTTCTTGGCTTTTGATTTCTTAAGTTTGGAAACTCTTCTACGATGTAATAGATTATTGTCTAATGTTGGTTTCAAATATTTTATAATTAAAAAACCAAGTGATTTTATATCTAAATGTATATTTGTTTGGTTTCTTTGGGCAAGTATAATAATCTAGTAGAAGATATGAACAAAAAACAACAAGATGTTTTGAAAAAAAGGAAAAGTACAAAACTCACCGTTTTAATAACAATGACCAATATAACGGTTGTTATCTTTGAGGACTGTATTGCGGATTATTTTTTAGTTCACCGTATTAACTTGCATTATTTTTACTTGGAATTTATTTTGCAAAAATAGATCACTTAGAGGTTTTTTGCAGAAAATCCTTTTTCTTAACCCCCATAAGTTGATTACCACTTATGATCGTCATTTTGTACTTATTTTCAAAAATTTTGATTGGACAGTTAATTTCTTACTATCCAACTCTAAACAAAATATCTTTAAACATTATTAATGTTAATGTAAATACATCTATTCGACTACAACTTTTTTACACCATACTGGTGCAGAGCAATGTATTGTTGTACTACAACTTTACAAACTATAATCAACGCTAAATACCTTAGTATGTGGGATCAAAATTGTATTTTTGTATTATTGTTGGCCATATTTTCTTTTGTATTGTGAGTCACTGATGTTAGATAGATTGTTCTTTTTATCTACTTCATATGCAGAGTAATGCCATCCAAAGATAAAATTCAACCAAGTGAAAAAGAAAGAAAAAACAAGAAAAATATGTGAAATCTCAGTTTAATGCTATGCTAAGGTATGTAACGAGAACTTGAGATTCTGGAATTAATGAGACTGATAGAGATGAGATGATTATAGGAGATGAAGCGATTGTAACTATGGAAAGAGATTTAGATGAAAAGAGTATAGAAGAAGTTGTTGAGGATGAGTTAAATTGTACGAAAGAGAACAAATGAGCAAAATATGAGAATGAAAACGTGAAAGAAGATGAGAAAGTCGATGTTATTAGAGTTTTTTATGAGAACCTGGGTATGGAGGATCCTGGTAATTTTGAAAAAATTGATCAGAAGATGAGATATTTTTTGGTTGAGAAAGGTCCGCCTACAACATCACCTGCTGATTATCGTTTTCCAAGAGATAATATTGATAGAAGTTTCTCATGATTTTGTGTTGATTGGAATTAAGTAGGAGATAAATATCTTAAATTGCTTTAGGCATCAGAAAACATAGGACCGACACTCAGTTCAAGATGATGTTGTGATTTACGTTCACTATAAAATTTTAATCCAAAAACAAATTAAAAGAATGTATAAGAATGTAAAGATTTCCAAGGAAAATCTTCTTATTCAAACTTTTCAGGGAAATGTCAAACTTTTTAGGGAAATGTTGGACATGGATACTTGGAATCAATAGAACAACAGCAGAACCAGAACTAAAACCAGAAACAACAAATATGGAACCTAACAAGATCAAAAGGACAAAGAAAAATGCAGAGAAACAGAGAAGAAGAGAAACAAAATTGCAGAGCTATGAACAAGATCACTACACTTAAGCAAATTAATTCGTCTAATTAATATACACGCATTTTAGCACGTGTTAGGTGTCGTTTTTAGTTCATTTTTCTTGCATATCTATTACATTTATATTACAATCAAGTCATTTGTAGTTTGTTTACATATGTTACATTTGCATAGCATACATATTGCATTTGGAGTTATTTTCAGGAAGCTTGGACTAGGAATGAAGAGACAGCAGCAGCAACTCGAATTGGACAGCAGCAATAACTTGGATTGGACAGCAGCAACAACTTGGATTGGATAGCAGTGGTAACTCGGTTTGAAAACAAACGACAAAGGGACTCGGATTGCAAACCAACGACAACGGCAATGACATTTTGAATCACAACAGCAACGACAACTCAAATCACAAATCAACGGAAACTTACATCATTTCATGGTGTCAACAGATTGATTTACGACATGCCTTATATCTCAATGGATCCTACTATACCAAATGGGCCGAGTCAACTCCACTTTTGACGGCCCAATGACTCGACTTGACCCACGAAGTCGAGTCGCTTATCCTTCTCAATTTTACTTTTCTACTTGCTAGGTTTAATGGGGGATTAGTATAAATACCTCCTTTGTGTGGCGAAAACTTTCGATTATAAGCTTTTACCGCTACTTTAGAAACTTTGAGAGTTTTTCATTGTTGTAATTCCAGAACAAGATTTCACTTTCATTTTATCTAAGTTTTAATTCAGTTTCAGTTGCTTTCATTCTAAGTTTACTTTCTGAATTCCTCGATCATGTCATTCACTTTGATTGTTATTTTGATTGTTTCACCTATAATTTATAAGTAGTTAACTTAGGGTTCCTGAAGGAACAAACTAGACCAGCGTGGATCTTAAAGTTTTCTAAGTCGCTTAAGAGTAGAATAATATAGATCTCTTTTTTTCTGTATTTTTAATGCTTGTTCATTTCTGAGCAATTGAAACATGATTTTAGACTTTTAGCTCCCGATAGGTGTGTTGAATTGTCTGATCAAACTGTCTCAGAAATTAACATCCTTAGCTTAAGAGATTAATTGTTTAAGGTGTTTATTAGGCTCGTTTAAATTGTTGCTTCACGCCAGTTAGGTTGTTAAACGCTTATGATGATAAGGTTGGTTTTTAGCTTTACTGATACTATTCACCACGAGAGTGGACTCAATAGTTATAAGTTATTTGCATAGAGATCAGCTTTGCTTGAATTTTTTAAGCGATTTAGTAACTTAAAGTTAGACGTTGGTCCATGATCTCCACCCCTTAAGAAACCCTTCTTCTCATCCATTGCTTAGTTGTTTTCACTGTACTTGTCTTCAATTTTCACTACACTTAACTTCCATTGTTCCGTTACTTTTGAATTGCTCATTTAAATTCATCTTTTGCTTACTTGACTGTTATTTTTGTTTCTCGTTGTTTCATCATTTAAGTTGATAGATGAAAACTCATTCATTCGATCTGGCTTGAATTAGAGTAGTCTATCATATTCTGACTGCTAGTTACACTCCCACTTGGATTGACTTGTATTACTACATCGACATCTTAGTGTAATAGGATTTGACAACTAGAGCAAAATCCTGTTATCAAATTGGCGGTGTTGCCAGGGATGTCGTTGTAATAGGCGCGTTGGCAACACCTATTACAAAAACCCAGTTGGCAACGCCTATTATAGTTCCCGACAACAACGCCGATTTGATAACAGGATTTTACTCTAGTTGTCAAAACCTATTATACTACTAATCCTTCGTGCAGATTCCAAGATGGTTTCACTCCTTAGTTAACACTGCTTCCATTGAACTATGCATTTAGCTCAAAAGAATGAAACTCTCAGTCATAAGAAAGAAGAATAAAGAAAAGTATTCATGTTACTCTATGTCTATTTACTCAAGAAGAAAATATATCATCCTTAAATAGACAAGAACTGGTTGAAGGTTGATTCCCCACTCTTCCGCATCTCCTCTTTAGTTTGGGATTTAAGAGGCACATAAAGATTGGAAGAATGACATAGAAAGTAAAAGCCAAATAATGTAAAAACTAGACTCTAGGTTTTACTTATTTTGTAGTGGGATTTGAAAGAGTTTTCATAGCCCACGTAGAAACCTAATTTAAGAAATATTCTCAACAATCTCCCCTCCCCCACATATTTTGACAAATTGAGAAAAGACAAAAATAAAATACTTAGGTCGCTATGACTTGAACCAACAAACTGAGAGTTTCGCAAATCTATTAAGTAATAAACCAAAACTTATTTTATAACCTCGCATCATAAGTGTCATAGTAACTTTTTGTTCATGTTCTTTGCTTAAACTCAAGGAAGTATGAAGCAAGGAAGAACTTGGATTAAGTCTGACACAAGTGTTAGCGACAATCTCGCCTCCTTCAATCTCTTTAATTCATTCTCTCATTCTCTGTAAATTACTCCGTTTCCTTTTGAATCATATTAGTATCTCAGCTATAACGAAAGTAGGTCAATGTTGTATTCATATATATATGATCGATGTAACCATCTGAAATCAATAAGAACTCTTTTTCACTATTTTTTCTGCTGCCGATTTATAACATGGTATCAGAGCACAAATGTTACCTTTGATTTTTTTTTCAATCTCGATCCGATTAACACGAAATAAACCCAAAACGAAACCAAAAACAAAACGATCTGATGGCTCCAAACGACAATGGCACACAGATCGAAAGAACAGAGGTGAGAAGGACGACCTTTCCCTTTGATTTAACGGCGGCTGACAATCCCGATGCGATTATTTCTCAGCCTTTGCTTAATGGCAGAAATTATGACGAATGAGCTTGCACTTTCAAATCTGCACTCTGTTCTCGCAAAAAAATTGGATTCTTGAATGGGACGATAATGAAGCCTCCTCCAACGTTGGCGGATTATGAAGATTGGGAACCAATTAACGTCTTATTGGTTTCTTGGATCAAAATGACAATCGAACCCTCTCTTCTCTCTAACATCTCACATCGAGATAATGCTAAAGACATGTGGGAGCATATTAAGAAAAGATTTGCAGTCACAAATGGACCAAAAATGCAGCAGATCAAATCTGATTTGGCAAACTGCAAGCAAGTTGATGAATCTATGGAGCAGTATTTTGGAAAATTAACAAAGATTTGGGATAGTTTGGCAAGCTACAGACCTCTTTGCGTCTGTAAGTATGGTCACTAAACCTGCAATTTGTTAACTCTCCAAGAATATGACAAAGAAGAAGATCAAGTTCAAAAATTCTTGTTTAGACTTGATGACAGAATGTTTGGCTCCATTCGATCAAGTTTGACTACTTGCAGTCCATTTCCATCACTTGAAGAGACTTATAATTTGGTGAAGCAAGAAGAAGATCTACATAACACTACTCAAATCAGAGAAGAATGATCTGAAGCTACAGCCTTTGCGGCTCAAGTGAAACCAAACGTTGCCTTAACATTGAAGCCACGAGATACATCTATTGTGTGTAAACACTGCAACCAGACTGACATGCGTCTGATAGCTGTTTCGCAGTTCTAGGCTATCCAAAGTGGTGGGGAGACAGACCTCATTCTTGTCTCATAGAAGGAAAAGGTCGTGGAAAGATGCCAGTATATGTTAATGCTATTACCACTGATCCAACAATTTTAACAATGCAGGCAAATCGTCCAGTCATTGATCAAGATAGAGATGCTATTCACGGGATAACTGATGACCAGTGGCGAGTTATTCGACATGTCCTTTCCACGAAACAAACTACGAATGTTGAAACAATCTCTGGTATGTATTCTAACCCCTCTTGGATTTTGGATACGGGTGCATCGCACCATATGACGAGCAAGCTGAACGCTCTTTATGATGTGCGAGATATGTCACCTGTTCGTGTTATATTGGTTGATGGCACACAGAGAGTTTCAGTTAAGGAAGGAACGGTTTATTACGGTTCAAAGCTAATTCTGAAATCAGTGTTTTATGTGGAAGAAATGCAGTCTGATTTAATCTCCATTGGACAGCTAATGGATGAGAATGGTTGTGTGTTATAAGTTGCTCAACATTTTCTTGTGATTCAGGACCATAGTACAAGGATAGTGACTGGAACCGGCAAAGAGAGAACAGAACCTTCTATTTCCGTGGATTGGAGACGGTGGCTGCTGTGCAAACCAAAGAATGTGAAGATTTCAGTCTTTGGCATAACAGAATGGGTCATCCATCAGAGAAAATAGTTCAATCTCTTCCTGGAGTTACTGTTTCAGCTATTTCAAATAAACCTTGTGATGCTTGTTATCGAGAAAAAAATTCTCGTGATTCCATTTTCTTAAGCAATAATAAAAGTTTGAGAATTTTTGAACATTCACTATGATATTTGGGGTCCTTATTGGTCTACTTCGTTTTCTGGTACACGATAATTTCTAACTGTTGTTGATGACTTCTCTCAAAGTGTATGGTTGTATTTGATGGTTACAAAGCAGGAAACATAGACACACCTGCGTAATTTCATGGCTATGGTGCAGAAACAAGTTAATATCTCTGTAAAGGTTGTGAGAAGCGACAACGGATCTGAGTTTATGTGTCTGTCATAGTACTTCCGTGAACAATATATTCATCACGAAACCACCTGTGTTGGTACTCCAAACCAGAATGGAAGAGCAGAACGCAAACACCATTATATACTCAACATTGCTCGGACTTTGCGTTTCCAAGCATCTTTACCAATCAAATTTTGGGAAGAATGTATTCTTACAGCTGGTTATCTTATTAATAGAACATCATCATCGGTATTAAACGGGAAAACACCATATGAGATGATTCATGGTACACCACCATCTCTGTCTCATCTTCGAATTTTTGGCTCTCTTGCGTACGCTCACAATCAACAAACCAAAGGTGATAAATTTGCTTCCAAATCCAGAAAGTGTATCTTCGTTGGTTACCCACATGGTCAAAAGCGGTGGCGACTCTTCGATCTAGAACAACAAGTCTTCTTTGTTTCGAGAGATGTTTTGTTCCATGAAACTGAGTATCCGTTTGTAGTCATATCTGATTCAGAAAATACAAAGCCAGAAGAAATCCCATTATGGGCTCCTTTGTCCACAGGCCCAAATTTGGTTGATTTAATGAGTCCATCAATTTCATCTAATGGGCCAAATTTAGGTTCAACTTCGGCCCAACAAGAAAGAAATAATGCACAAAATTCACCTGCAACTTTGTCTCCAGCACGTGCTGAATCAGGTGATATGATTCCACTGCCTTCAGATATGACTCTGCTGGTATCAATAGGAGAACTGACTTCGACTGAGTTGATTCAACAACCTTGAGAGCCAATTTCACTTTCGCCTAACCTCACTTCTCCTCCACAAATTTTGCAGGCAACAGACAACGAACCAGAACTCTTGGGTCGAGGACATCAAATCAGATATAAACTTGAGAAACTCAAGAATTACGTGACCAATGTTGTTCAATCAACACCAGCTTCGTCGTCTTCAACTCTGTATCCTTTAGCATCGTATGTGACAGATGAAAAATTCTTATCATCACATAAGGCTTTTCACGCAGCTATTTTATCTGAAGTTGAACCTACAAATTATCGACAAGCTATGGATGATGAACGATGGCGTAATGCCATGAACGATGAAATTGGTGCACATGGTATTAATCATACCTATTCAGTTACTACTTTACCAGAGGGAAAGAAAGCTATTGGCTATCATTGGGTCTACAAAATTAAATACAAAGCAGAAGCTAGACTTGTAGCATAGGGAAATCGACAAATAGAGGGTGAAGACTACGGTGAAACCTTTGCTCCAGTTGCAAAAATGGATACAGTGAGAATGTTTCTCTGGGTAGCTACAAGCAGAGGTTATGAAGTTCATCAAATAGACGTACATAATGCCTTCCTTCATGGGAATTTACAGGAAGACGTCTACATGAGACTTCCACCAGGTTTTACTTCAACAAAACCCAATAAAGTATGTCTTCTTCATAAATATTTGTACGGTTTAAAGCAGTCTCCGAGGTGTTGGTTTGCTAAATTATCTTCTGCATTGGTCGCTTATGGGTTTGTGGAATCAAAATCTGATTACTCTC
This sequence comes from Lepidium aucheri, assembly GCA_900406435.1. NCBI lineage: Eukaryota > Viridiplantae > Streptophyta > Magnoliopsida > Brassicales > Brassicaceae > Lepidium > Lepidium aucheri. Next base: position 10,799 of record OVBA01003738.1, read on the forward strand.
TTTTCACTTATGTCAAAGGCGACACTGTGATAAGAGTTCTTGTGTATGTCGATGATTTGGTCATTGCAAGTAACTCAACAACTGTTCAGGATAAGTTTAAAGGCTACTTATCCAGATGTTTTCACATGAAGGACTTGAGTTTATTGAAGTATTTTCTGGGTCTTGAGGTAGCCAGAAATCATACTGGGTTTTACTTATGTCAGCGGAAATATGCTCTAGAGGTTATAACTGGATTATTGGGAGCAAAACCGAGTGGTTTTCCAATGGAGCAAAGTCATCGCCTTGCTTTATCTGAAAGTCCACTAATGTCTGATCCAAAACAATACCGCAGGTTAGTCGGTAGACTGATTTATCTCAAAGTAACAAGGCCATATATATCATATGATGTCCACACCTTGGCAAAATTTATGCAAAATCCACAGGATGAACATTGGGATGCAGCTTATCGAGTAGTAAGGTATCTCAAATCAAGTCCTAGTCAGGGAATCTTACTTTAGTCCGACACAGATTTAACGATAAATGGTTGGTGTGATTCGAACTGGGCTAGTTGTCCAATTACAAGAAGATATGTAACTAGATATTTTGTACAATTAGGCTCATCTCCAATCTCTTGGAAAACAGAAAAGCAACAAAAGGTAAGTCGATCTTCTGCAGAAGCAGAGTATAGAGCGATGTCATATCTTGCTCAAGAGCTTATTTGGTTAAAACGATTGCTAGCAGACTTGGGAGTTCATCATAATGAACCAATGCGTATGTTCTGTGGTAGTAATTCTGCCATCTATATCGTGACAAACCCAGTCTTCCATGCACAAACAAAGCACATCGAACTTGAGTGTCATTTCGTTCGTGATGAGATTGTCTCAGGTAATATTACTCCTTCATATGTACCCACGAAGTCACAATTGGCTGTTATAATGATAAAAGCTTTGGGAATGAAGGAATTCGATCAGTTCAAAGACAAGTTAGGCATTTCGAACCTCTATGCTCCAACTTGAGGGGGGGGGTGTTAGCGACAATCTCGCCTCCATTCAATCTCCTTAATTCATTCTCTCATTCTCTGTAAATTACTCTGTTTTCTTTTGTATCATATTAGTATTTCAGCTATAAGGAAAATAGATCAATGTTGTATTCATATATATATGATCGATTTAACCATCTGAAATCAATAAAAATTCTTTTTCACTATTTTCTCTGCTGCCAATTTATAACAACAAGGAAATCCAAATATCAACAGGAATGGCGTCGGTTTGTATCTAACCAGATGGAGTCGGTTTGTATATAAGTACAACTGAATCATAAGCAGAATAGTCACATGTGACCCCTTGAAGACCAATATGACCGTTGGCAATGCATAGGAGACCACACAAGCTTCTCTCCTCCTCGTTTGTGAAAAAAAAGTAGAGACTCTTTCCACATTTAGAATACCTTGTCCTTTAGTGTTTGTTGTGTATAGCATTAGGTCAAATGTAGTTGTCTAAATATTGTTTATAACTTACAAATTGTAAAGCTAAGAGAAAGAATCTAATTCTCTTCATCAATCTCTCTATTTTCTCGGCCAAATGGCCACAACAATCTCCTTCACACTCAAATCTCCATTATTCTCATAAACTTTCATTCTCTTCATTCTCCAAATATTCTCAATCATTCTCAACCATTCTTTACTTATTCTTTCGCAAATCTAACATGGTATGAGAGCATGATCCATGGTGATTTTGTTCTTGTTGTGCTTGCTGTTTGAAAAATGTTTTACCAAAGGGGTTTTCAAACCGTTTTTTGTATATCTGTTTTTTTTTCTTTGTTTATAAACGTTTTCTTTGAGAGACCTCTATCTTTGAACATCATTTCATCTCTAAGTGGTGGTTTTCAAAGGATGGAATCATCTTCAGTGTGTTATTGCTATTTTCAAACCGAGTTTTCAAATCTATTTTTGAAAAATGTTTAGTTTTCTACAAATTGTTTTCTCCCTCTTAAGGCATTTTCTTGCTGTGTTTCTTTAAAGATTTCAAAATTAAAATGCTGAACTTTTTATAATGGAGAGAAATGAATGGCTGTTGTGGTGAAGAACCTTAAGGGAGAGAGAGACAATGATGAATGCCTCATGACGTTTATCCATTGGTATCATTAGTGTCTTCCTTTGAGGAAACACTTAGATCCACGATTTTATTGGCTTCTCAACGTCTTCTCTCCTCAATTCTAAGCGCCATTCTTGCCTCCAAATCACACTTCGTTTCAGTTTTGATTATACTAAAAACGTTTCATAATTTCTTTTTGAAAATATGTTCTATATTGTAGGTATGGAGTCTGAAAGTGTTTGAATTGAATAGACAACTTGAGGAACAGATTGCTGAAAAATGAACAGACAACTTAAGGAATAGATCAGAGAAGATTGATCAGATTTAATATTAAATGCATGACTGAAGATGTAGTGAAGCAGCATGTTAAAAAAGAATCAACAAGTCATCAGAACAAAAATGGAGTTTGATGATTTTTCCAAGACAAATTGTTATTCCAGACAAGATGTTCCACACAAAAAGTTTGTTCTTGGGAGATTGAAGCTAAGAAGTTGTTCTCAACAAGTGGTTGTATGAAGTTGTATCACGTTGCTGAGCTAGACGAGTGGCTTAGCTAGACGAGAAACATATCATCTAAAATGTCAAGTTTCCTTGTTCAATAAAAGTCAAGGTTGAGCTGGGTGAAAACTTGCTGACCAAGGTGTTGATCAGGACAAAGAACTGTTAACTGAAAAGACTGGCCACTGTGAAGAAGAAATGGAAAGTTGTCTTAACTTGAGAATTTCTGTTTTTGGGAGATGGGAGATTTTAGGTTAAGATGCATGACCTATAAAAAGGTATTAGGGTGTGTAGAGCCGCCTAACACTGTAGAGATATTGGGGGAGTTTTTTGTTTAAGGTTTAGAGAGAAAAAAACTCTTGAGAGCCATTATTGGGGTTTGAGTGTTGTTTCGTTTTGTGTTGGTGAGAATGGTAACCAACATGTATAAGACTTTTGAAAAAAAGTTTACATTAATAAAATGAGTTAAAACATTGGATCGGCGTTTTCCGATCAAAATTTGTGTGTCTTAGTCTCTATACTTTTTCAGAGTTCAGAATGAGTTAAACTGATAAAGACTGTAGTTCTATTTTCTTAGTTGTGTCCAAGACCTTTTGTGCACACAAATTTTGATCAAAGGATCAACGATCTTTTCCCGACCTCACAAACACTAGTGATAACACTCTAGCTTCAACCAAGCCATGTTTCACTCTACGTCGCATAGGTATATGTATTTATCCCATTTTAAAGCTTGTAATTTATCACAGCAATTACAACTTGGTAATCACACCTCTTAGATTTGGAAGAACACATTCTTCGAAAACATAATTCTCAACCAATCAGCTTTTTGACTAAAAAATTTTAGCCTACAGTAACTATTTTTCACAAACACTTACCAAAGGCTAGTCAAGAGTAACCAAGTAATTACAATACTCAACGAGACTTAAAAGCACACAAATCTCCAAGTTTTGAAACAATACCTTTTACATTTAGTGACTACAGGCTTCGATGATACTAGATGATGCACATTAAGTTTTCTAAAAGGAAAAACTATTTTCAAAGACTCAACATTTCAAGACCCAGTCACTTATCAAACTGCATATAATTAGTTTTAAATGTCAAGCATCAAAAAGTAACACCATGTGAAGCATATTTCACGAATACAACTTCTATGGTTTCAGAACAGAACGAGTTTCTTTTAAATTTTGATAAAATTACTTTCACGAGCATTATTCCGTATCCTACAAGGACTTGTAGAAAAATTAAATGATACATAAATAGATATCAATGCAATTTCCCTTGTTCCAGATGCATCTCAAAGTAAGCTTTTACTTTCTTACCCTATCTGTATTTCATTATCTAAAACTATCAATGTTTCATATCATAAGCTCTCTTGTCAATGAAAGCTTTGAGCCACCAGAGAAATTTTCACAACACTACCTGCAACTTTCTGCGTGTGAGGATTTTATGTGGTAACCGAATATGAATTTGCCATGGAATGTAAAACATCACCCATTCGACGCAGCCAACTCATTGAGGAACTCGGTATCCATGGACATGAATGGTTAAATCTTCAGCAATTCCAGATTCGGATATATAAGATATCAATACAATGATTAATTTTCTCAAGATTGTTGGACCCAAATACCTAAAATCAACAGAATAAAAACAGAACCAGAACTAAACTAAACACAACAAATATGGAACCAACAAGATCAAAAGGGCAAAGAAAATTGCCGAAAAATAGAGAATTGTTGCACTTGAGCGAATTATTAGTCTAATCTGTTTTGCGAGACTCCTCGATGATTTTACTCCAGGGTTAACTCTGCTTCCATTGAACTGTGCACTCAGCTCAAAGGAATGAGACTCTGAACCACAAGAAAAAAAGATAAGGAGAAGTATTCATATGTTTCTCTATGTCTATCTTCTCAAGAAGAAATTATATCCTCTTTAATAGAAAAAAACTGATTGAAGATTGGTTCCCCACTCTTCCACTTCTCCTCTCTAATTTGAGATTTAAAAGGCACATAAAATAGAGGAATGACAAAGAGGGAAATCAATCTTTCATAGCCCACATTAAAATCCAATTTAAGAAATATTTCCAACAGGAAAACAACAAAATCTCTTGTGTTATATCATATATGAACCAAATACAAAATCTCGTGCTAATTAAATGAATTTTTTTTGTTAATAAAGTAATTGAGGATTTTTTTGTAATTTTCCTTTCTGCTCTCTAGTTTAGAAAGAGAAGCAGAATCCGCCACCAAACCTGCTGGTTGCTGGTTATAGCCGGTCTCAATCTTTCAACCTTTAATCGGAAGCTCTTCAATATCACCTTATCTTACACTTTCATTACTTTTGGAGGAGCAGATCTGCTGATCACGATCACAAAACTTGCTTCTGAATAATAACAGGTACTCAATCACGACTACCACCTCAAATCGCCCCTCAACACTTTGCATGTCTGATCCAAGCTAAAATCAGGCATCTGGAGTTTACCTACAACCGAAAACCAAATCGATCTCTCTAGCCTTAACATCTAATATAGTCGGATCTACCATAGTAGGTCCCTGATTGCTCTAATCGAATCAGAATACTCAATAACAAGCAACCATGCAATCGAATCTACATGAGCCTTTCAAATCGTTACAAATTGAAGAGGAACCAGTAGATCTTCCTCTAGCTGGGAGTTATGTCAATGAACAAGAACAGAGATATATACTTGTTGGAAGACTCCTTAACCCCAAAAAACAGAACATGGCCAAAGCCTTGCTTACTCTGCCTCGAATATGGAAAACATATACTAAGATTGTAGGTGCTGTAATCTCTAATGATCACTTCCAATTTGTATTTCCTTTTGAAGAGGCTTTAACAGCGGTTACTCGATTTGGCATTTGAAACTTTGAAGAATGGGGTGTGGCAGTTTGCTCCAAAAAAGACATGCAAGCAGACAAAACTATCACAAAGATTCCCTTATGGATGAGAATCTTTAACATTCCCTATAACCACCGCACGGTGGACCTCTTTAAAGCGATTAGAAGTACATACAGAGATGTCATGCAAGTGGATTACGATGAGAACAGAACATCTTTACACGCCTTCACAAGAGTTTTGTATCATGTATGATCTGAAATCTCCACTCCGTCCAAATAGAGCTTTCAGATTCCCAGATGGAAAGGTAATCAAGGTTCCACTTGAGTTTGAAAGGGTTAAAAAATCATGCTACTTCTGTTTCCGACTTACGCATGACAAAAGCCAATGTCCATGGTTGGAGATCACATCACCACCAAGATCACCTGATCAAAAAGAACAAGAACCGAGCTCTTCCAACATGATACAAAGCAGTATAGATAAGGAGCTCTCGGCTAAAAATCCAATGCATCAGAAACTAACAGAGTCCAAGATTAACAAAGATAACTCAAGAACCATAATAGCCGGACTATAACAACACAGATCAAAGCAAGGAATTTAGAAATAAAAGAAATAAGCAGCTCTAGTATTCAATAGGTTCATGACAAGCACAATATTTCCTCTGCTAGCTTAGCTGAAGGCAATTCCAAGGCAGATCAGAACTCATGCTAACCCACTCCAAACACAAGTCTGAATAAAAGATCGCAGAAAATGGACTACACTTCTGAAAACCATGGAACGAAAACACAAAAAGAGGATTCAGATCAAGAACTATACACATATGTCAGAGACCTCAAAAAGAAACGTAAGATCACTGATGACTCAACAAGTTATCAACTCCAAACTTTTGAGACAACAAAAAAGGGTATGGTGACTATCCTTAAGTCATCCAATTCGCCATGAGTATCTTGAGCTGGAACTGTCAGGGATTGAGGAGTACTCTGACAGTTCAAAGACTGAAGGAAATAAGGAAATCCTTATTTCCTGACTATATGTTCCTCATGGAGATTAAAAATGCCTTACCTTATCTTACTCAAATAAAAGAATGGCTTGGTTATAAAAATATTTTCACTATAGAACCAGAAGGTCTGAGTGGAGGACTAGCTTTGTTATGGAAACATAAAGAAGACTTAGTCATATTGCAAGGTAATCATAACATTATTGACACGAAACTCAGACTGGGAAAACATTTCATTTATGTATCCTTTATTTATGGTCACCCAATGCCTTACAAAAGACAGATAGTTTGGAACCAATTAAGGGATATTAATAGTCACAGAAAGTCGGCTTGGATGTTGGTTGGTGACTTCAATAAAATACAAGATAACAAAGAAAAGTTAGGTGGACCTATTAGATCCAACTGGTCAATGCAACCTTTCAAAGAAGCTCTGATGAACTGTGACATGGAGGAATTGCCGAGTAAAGGTCCTAAATACTCATGGATGGGGAATAGAGGTGGACAATGGATTCATATTAGACTTGACAAAGCATTTGGTAATTCAAGCCTAAAATGTGTGTTTTTGCAAGCTACCTCAACATACATGGATATTTGGGGATCAGATCATAGACCACTTTTGGTTACTTTTGCGTCAGAAGTTTATACTTTCTCCAAAAGATACTTTTTTGATAAAAGATGGACTAAACATGGAGATTTTGAAGGCCTTATCACCAGCAGTTGGAATGCAAACCCCTTGTTAGATTTCTCAGGTAGAATCAGAATATGCAGACAGAACATCTCTCAATGGAAGAAACAAAAATCTATTAATTCGGCAAAAAATATAGACCACCTAAATAATCAGCTGGAACATGAGATAAGCAAAGGATTTCTAGATTATAACTTGATCAGAAAACTAAAAACAAAGATGTTGGAACAAGTACAGTTGGAAGAAGAATTTTGGAAACAAAAAACAAGAGAGAAGTGGATTAGGGAAGGAGATGCAAACTCTAAATTTTTTCATACTTGGGTGAATAAAAGAAGACAAAGGAATCAGATCATTTATCTACAAGACGGTAAAGGTCATAAACACTATTTGGAGGGCTCTAAAGGAGAGATTGCCACACAGTATTTTAGAGAACTTTTCTCCTCACAAATGCAAGACCGAAGCACAGATTTCTTCAGTTTTATTCAACCAAAAATCACACCTGAGATGAATTCTAAACTTATGGAAACACTCACAGTGAAAGAGATTAAAACAGCAACCTTTAGCATTAAACAAGAAAGTGCTCCTAGACCAGATGACATGACTAGAGCTTTCTTTAGAAGATACTGGAATGTTATTGGCCAACTAATCACAAAAGAAGTCATGGAAGTTTTTGAAAAAGGAACCATACCATCAGAATGGAACTACACCTACATCAGTCTCATCCCCAAAAAAGACAATGCCACCAAAATGAGTGACTACCACCCAATCAGTTTGTGCTCAGTTATGTATAAGATAGTTTCCAAGATCATAACCACCAGAATTCAACCTATGCTACAAGAAATTATATCAACATCACAAGGAGCTTTTACGCCAGGGAGATTAATAACAGATAACATTTTGATAGCTCACGAGCTGATTCATCATATAAACACCAATAGAAAAGGTAAAACATCATTTATGCTAGTTAAAACTGACATATCTAAGGCTTATGACAGGCTTGAATGGAACTTTATTCAAAAAGTGCTAAGACAGCTTGGTTTCTATCCAAAATGGATCCAACTAGTTATGAGCTGTATAACATCGGTTACATATTCCATTCTCATCAGTGGACAAGTACATGGACTAGTTCACCAACAGAGAGGTATAAGACAAGGAGATCTAATCTCTCCATACCTATATATACTCTGTACCGAAGCCTTAACAAGAAGAATTGAGTCCCTTACCTTACAAGGAAAACTCACATGGATGCAATTCCACACTGAAGGACCAACAATCAGTCATCTGCTATATGCGGATGATAGTTTGTTTGCTTGCAAAGCCAACATTAGTGAAGCCAAAGTTTTACAGGAAGTACCCCAGGATTATGCAGATATATCAGGGCAGAGGATTAATTTTGACAAATCAGCTATAACTCTAGGCAAGCTACCAGATTACACAAAACAACGAATCAAAGAAGTCTTGGGCATCACGTTGCAAATGGGATGGAACGTTATTTGGGTCTTCCAGACTCATTCTTAGGATCCAAAGCTAAAGCTCTAAGGTTCTTAACAAGCAAACTGAAAGCCAAAACATCTTCCTGGTATGCTAAGTCACTCACTACAGGTGGTATAGAAGTCATGATTAAGACGGTTGCAATGGCTCTTCCAATATATGCTATGTCCTGCTTCCTACTTAACAAAACACAATGTAAACACCTCACTATAATAACCAGAGAATTTTGGTGGAATCAGGAAGCAGGAAAAAAAAGGATCTCGCGGATCTCCTGGGAGAAAATACAGCAGCCAAAATTACAAGGTGGAATGGGATTTAGGGACTTTGAGAAATTTAATATTGCACTTCTGGCCAAACAAGCTTGGCGCATTATATCCAGACCAGCTTCTTTACTAGCCAGACTTTACAAATCTATATACTTTCCAAGTCAGACCTTTTTGGATAGTACTCTTGGAAGTAGACCTTCTTATGGCTGGAGAAGCATACAAAAAGGCAAAGAGTTACTAGATAAAGGATTAATTAGGCAGATAGGTAATGGAAGGGATACTTTTGTATGGACGACTAAATGGATTATGGACTCCTCACCAAAAGCACCAATCAGTAAGGAATCAAGACTCAATGTTAATTTGAAAGTTAGTGATCTATTAAATCACAATGGCTGGAACTTGGAAGCACTAGAAAACACGATCCATCCTATGGATATTGCAAGAGTGACAGCCAATTCTCCTGACTTAGATAAATCTGATGCATGGATATGAGGATATAACGTATCAGGGAATTATTCAGTCAAAAGTGGATATTGGTTGATGAGCAACATGACAGAACATGGACGCTTAAGAGAGCCGGATCAAATCAACTACAAAACCATTCTCAAAAGGAAGATATGGAAATTAAAAGCTCCCTCAAAGATTAAAATCTTCATTTGGAAAACGTTATCAGAGGCATTGCCAGTCCAGTCACAACTTCATTACAGAAAGATAACAGCCTCACCAATATTCCAAATATGCAATGTAGACAAAGAAACTACCCATCACATGTTATTTGAATCCCACCCAGCTAGATAACTATGGAGATTATCAAATATTCCAGCACCGGAGAGAGGTTTCCAAAACAATTCATTAGAAGGTAACCTTATACACCTAATTCAGCTGAGCTATAAGTCTAATATTCCAAAAGAGCTCAGTTCTAGCTTTCCATGGGTGCTATGGTGTATTTGGAAAACAAGGAACTCTATAATTTTGGAAAACTCTCAGCCAAATCTACTCCATAAGTTACAAGAAGCAAACAGGGAAGCAAAGATTTGGTTACAACAATTGAATAAGCAGAGTACAATAGATAAGAATACAAGACCTTTGGGTATTGGATCAAACGACACTGAAGATGGCTGCAACAAATACTATGTCTGGTGGCAAATAAAGTATGACAAACACTCAAACTTTCACGGAGGAGCCTACATTATACAGGACAAAGAAATCCTGAAAACTTGGCATGCAAGATATACTATATTTAATGAGGGTTCCAAATTTCAAGTCCAACTACAAGGCCTCATTAGTACGGCTCAAAGTATTTTGGAGCTAAAATTCTACCCAGTTATGATCTTTATAGAAGATGAGAAGATATATGATTGTATCACACAACAACACAATTGGCCAAGGTTTTCACACCAGCTACGGAGGATTAACATCCTAAAGGAACAACTTCCAGGTATGAGTTTCAGCTTCATTCCGAAGCAAAAAAACTCTTGGCATTTTCTTATAGCTAATAGTGTGGTTTCAGATTGTCGTTATCAAGATTATCTGGGTCAGAATGTTCCAACTTGGTTACACAACTACCATCCTCCAATCAAATTTAAAACTTCTCATCCTGGCGATAATTCCCTTTTTCAATGCCCTCCATGACTTTACCTTGAAGCAAGGTTTATATGGTCTATACCACTCATCACTTCATTCTACATTAATAACCATTAATGGGCCGCAAATCCTTTAAGCCACATTTATTGTTAATGATAAACCCACCATTTTGGATCATTAATGATTACCTTTGTTTCTTTCAAAAAGCTTCTCTTGAAACCCTCAATATTTCCCCTCTCACACACGCTACAACCTTCACCACCTATCTCACGCCCCAAACTAATCATTGCCTACTTTCTAACTAAACAAAATCCCTACTTCAGTCTACACCAAGTGGCATCACCTTTAGATTGGCCAAATCATAAATCTTCTCTCACCAACAACAAAATCTCTGACATGAGAAACAAGAAGATTCAGACGGCTCAACTCACCAAATGGACTACATGCGTTGGTTGCCAATGCTCATGCATCGAGATGCTACTCATGCGGACAAATGTTACTTAATGAGGTCGACACCTTCCACATCCAGCTTCCTTTTTAAGACAGAGTTAGTAGAACATTCATCACATCCTTTTCAAAGTAAGCAACATAAAATTGAAGATGGTTGACAATTTCTGGTCGGCAATAGAGCAGTTTCACATGGGTAGGAGAGATGATGATGTTTTTATACCTTATTATACTTACTATAGCACGGAGGAGATGAGTAGACTAAGCTTGGTGGCTCGCCCAATGAACTATGCGGAACAAGACTTGGTGGCAATGGCTATGGACTTACCTAGAGCATGGCGTATGGAGACAAGAGTCTATGGAAGAATTATCGATCATGGTTATGTGCAATTTATTTTCACGTCGGAGACTGATCTTATTTCCATTCAGCGCCGGCAACCTCTGTCTTATAACGGCTGTATTTTCTTGATTCATCACTGGGAACCGATTGATTCAAGCCTTTACTTCAGGTCATTACTGGTGTAGATTCAGATACATGATCTTCCGCTGCAGTATGCGTCTCCGATGACCACAAGACTAATTGCAAGAGCTGTTGGAGAAGTTATTGAGATTGATGTACAAAATCACTCTATTACGAGGGCTACTACTATCAGAGCCAAGATAAGTATTGATCCATTCAACAGGCTAAAGTTCTTTAAGCCTATACGATTTCAAAATAGAGAGAGGTTGCATGTTTTCTTTCATTATGAAGGAATCACTAACTTTTGCCTAAACTACCAGAATTGGACCCATGATACAACGATGTGCTCTTATATTCCTTCTGCAGCTGACTATCTGATTGATGATGAAGGCCAGGATGAGCAAAGAGACAGTCCTTCAGCAGTTATCTCTCAGATGGACTTCCAACAATATGATACCAACATCACTACATCAGCTCCTCCAGTTTTCAACCCAAGAGTGCAGGCACAGACCACAACTCGAATGACGGATAAAATTCCGGCTCTTTGGGAAACAGTAAGAGACATTTGTCTCAATAATGAAGATTTCACTCGGTTTAATGCGGCCATGGAACTTGACCTGGCTACTACCTCAGATCAAGAAGAAGTGGCTATTTTAATCAACATAGAGACCAAGAGAAGAAGATATCCTGACATGGAGGATGAACCAAGGGCTAAGATGCCTCGTTCCTTCTAGGCCAAGCAACACAAATCCAACCGTCTCTACTAATCTTTTGCCTCGTTGATCATTATAATTATCAAGTTCATGTTATCTACTTAAGAACTTCTTCTAGCTGCAACCTAGATTTCTTTTACTTTTTAGTCTCAAATCTTTTGTTAGTTTTTTGTAAACCATATGGTTCAACCTTTGGTTTAAGCACCAACGAATGTACTATATTCGTTGGTTCTCTCATTAGTTATCAATGAAAGATTTTCTGTTAAAAAAAATCTCTTGTGTTATAAAATATATCTAAATATAACATATATTATTATATCTATTATTTTGTATTATAAATGGAAACTGGTGGTTAGGATGATATAGCTAATGACTTGGCACCATGGTTCGATTCCTACCCGCTGTATTATGGTAGCTTAAAAAAGGATTTTAAGGGTGATGTTTAGGCTATGTATCAGGCTTTGTTGATTGAATTGCTGATAAAAAAGTGGAAACAACAACAAAAAAAGACAAGATACGGGAAGAGATAACTAGTAGAGCAAAAATGAGAAGAGAGTAGTAATAATTGTTGTTTCTTTTAGTCACTTAGAAGTTATAAGTTGTGCTGTGTTGTATTGTGTCTAAAGACTTCTTACCACCTCACATTTTTATAGAAGTATAGAGGTGGTGGAAGAAGGGTGAAATATTTTTTTATATTTTTGTCAACACCGAGCCACAACTGACCGACCCATTAGCCAAGTTTCTAAAAATGTAGGCAGTACTACTCGATCCCTAGATGTGCAAGTGAATCTGTCTTTACTGGACTTACTAGCTGCCACTAAACTAAAAGCCACATGCATGGTAAAATTTTTTTACAATAAATAATTAACTCTAACACTCCCTTTTAATTGATTATTATTAATGATGTTTTACGCACTGCCTCATTAAAAATCTTGTCATGGAAAACTCAGTGGAGGAAAAACTATGATGAGGAAAAAATAGTACAGTGACATAGTCTCCCTCTGAAAAATGGATATCATTAGTTCCGTAATTGACGCACTCCAATACTGTAAACATGTTTTCTGAATATTGTAGTGGGTGTCAATGTTAATGGTAAAAAAAACTAAAAGAATGAATATTGAAATCTGAGATTTCAAGTAAGTAATTGATTTTTTATTATTTCTATTATTGACTATTTTATTTTTACATATCAATTTTATAACTATGTGCAATATTATACTGATGTTCGACTGAGTTGTGTTATATGGGGTAAGTATGTTGAGCAAGTAGAAGAACTAACTTTAAGTCTTATTGGACAAGTTGTCGTCATTGTTATGCAACTTTGCAAAATCAAGATCTTCAAAGGTAATATTAATTTCAAATTTTTTAGTTCATTGTATAATTAATAGTTAAGTCAATATAATTTAATTTTTTCAGAAAAATGGAGTATCTCAAATGCTTTCAAGTGCACTCTACTTTGGATTAGCAATAATGACATTGAAGCAATATTTGAATTTAGACCACGATAAGTTTATTATAATTTATCAGTTTATTAGACAAATATGTTTAGTATAATTTATCATTTTATTAGACATTATGTTTGTTTTTTATTATTATTCTTTTTATCAAACATGGTTGGAAATAATGTTGTAGTCTAGCAAATGATGGTTTAACACTTGCAAAAGTGGATCAATACCAAACAAGTGTATCGAATGCATTGTTTATTAGAGAAGATTTTTTCAGAAATATCCAAAAAAACAGTCCAAGAGCTTTTGGACACATCATATGTAAGTATTTAAATTTTTATTATTATTTCAATCGTTTAAATTTTATATTAACTCATATTTTTGGTTTGATATTATTTATATTAAATTTATTTAGGTTGGAATGTTTGTATCAATACTTAATTATTTATCCATTGGTACTGATTATGGATGGTGTAACTTAAGTTGCAAAGTTTGCAACAAAAAAGTTTTGTCGATAGAGCTTATACTCGATGGTGAAGGAGGTGACGAAGAAGCAATGGTATCTTAACTATGGAATTGTTCAAAATGTGATAAAAACGTTTTCGATGTGGTTCCAAAGTAAGTAATCTATAATCTTATTATTTTTATTTTTATAATTATAAGTGCAATATTTTAAATATATTAAACTTTTTATTGGTATTAAAGGTATTACAATCATTTCAATGTTGGTGATACCAACGGTGAGAAAAAAATTCTTATATTTGATTGGATTGCAATGAATATTCTTAATTAATTAGCTTTTGAACTTGCTTAAACTGTTGCTAAGCAACTAACTACTATATATAAATTTCAAAAAAATATATATAAGTTGTAATGAATATTCTTAATCAATTAGCTTTTGAACTTGCTTAAACCGTTGCTGAGCAACTAACTACTATATATTGTTTTCTTATTAACTACTATATATAAATTTCAAAAAAATATTTATGTAGATTAAAGATCCAGAAAACATTCCATTAGCTCTAAAGAATCTTGCAAGGAAGTCATTTTTATATATTATTGCTATTGAGAAAAAAGTATTTTGGAAGAGGTGGTGATCAAATTTATCGAGTTAATCAGTTGGTTACTAAACTTGAGTTGATCAAGGAATACAACGACACATATTCTTCTCAGGTAAAAAATAATTATATATAGGTTTATAATATTAGATATTATATTAATTATATATCAAATTAGAACAAAGTTTAATCTGTTTATTCATATCCAATTTTTTCTTGGGTCATTCAGTGTTAACCAATAGTAAATACGAAAATGATTCAATGAATTTCCAATTCTCAACACCTCTATGGGAAAGGAAAGATGGTTCTCCAATTTACAATGGTGTTTCTCTTGACAACACTTCTACAACAAAACAGAGTTCATTCAAGAAAATTAAGATAGTGTTGTAGAGCAAAGATTAAGAATGAATCTTATGTATAATTAATGAATGAGAGTTACAATATATATATACAAGATTAAGGACATAATACAAGTAGAATATGGAAAACCCTAATGACTAATGGAAAGTAGTGTGTGGGCTTTCTCCATTGGGTTTCAGTCTTGTATCTTGTAGTGGGCCGGTTATGGAGTGCATCCATATAGTTTATAACACTCCCCCTTGGATGACATAACCGTGCCAATGATGCTAAGGGATCTCTATAGTACACTGGGGAATGCTGCCTCGTTAAAAACCTGTACCAGAAAAAACCAGTGGGACAAAACCATAGTAAAGGAAAAGAGTACAGCACGTACTACTCCCCCTGATTTAGACATCACTCTAACTCTCGTAGTGTTCGCATGACTATCTGGCGTATCAGCTTCCTATGAGTGGAAGTCGGCAAAGACTTAGTAAATAAGTCTGCTGAATTATCACATGACCAAACCTGTACTACCTGTACTTCATTAACCTTTTACAATTCATGCGTGAAAAAGTACTTAGGCAAAATGTGCTTAGTCCGGCCGCCTTTGATATAGCCATCTTTTAGCTATGCTATGCAGACGGCGTTATCCTCATAGAGGATCGTAGGTTCAGTTTCACATTTCATGCCACAATCTAATCTTATGCGTTGAGTCATCAATCTCAACCCCCCACACTCTCTGCTAGCCTCATGGATCGCAAGTATCTCAGCATGATTCGATG
>OVBA01003739.1:0-26484 GCA_900406435.1 Lepidium aucheri
AACTCAAAACCTAAACTCTCAATCACAATTCACACATCTTACCACACATTGATAAGTCCTTATTTATAGACAATAAAAGATTTCCTAAACCTAATAGGATAAGTTTAGATAACTCCTAAACTTAAGTTTAGATAACTCCTAAACTAATCTTTGATCTTATCTATTGGATAGCTNTGGATAGCTTACTCCCTAAGCTATTGATTTTTAAGCTTAATTCTACATCCTCATCATAGCAGTTTCTTTAATCGACAACCGCTTCTGCTCAGATCCAATGCTAGCTTGCTCCAGATGACCAATTTCTGCCTCAACGGACTACAAGACCATAACTGCAACTATGGTTTTAAACCCAAATGCCTCTGATACCAATGATAGATACGATCTATCAAGAGACAAGAAGGATAAGAGAAGGGAGAAAGAGCAGAAAGTGACGGCGGAGAAATAAGAAGACAATAATTGTTTAATTTCTTAGATACCGACTGTAAGGTTTTCTAGACTTAATACATTAGACTCTCAAAACAACATAACGTAATATAATTAAACGGCATGCATGCCTCACCAACGACACAAGTAACTCTCTGATTCATTCCAAAGCTCTCATAGTCACTCTTCATTTTAGTTGATTGCTTTTCTTTAACCAGAGTACTGAGCGGAACCGCAAGCTTATGATGATATACAATGTCCAGTAGTCTTCTATAAACTAATATATGTAGAATTAGTCCATGATAATCCAGATCACTAGGGAAATGAAAAAAAAAAAAAAAAAAAAAAGNAAGCTAATGAGTGATGAAAATGAAGGACTTCAAAGTTAGGAAACGTCAGGGCCAAAATCACATTCTTTTCACTTTTTATGTGTTGACAACGACCGATTATTAACATATTTTGTAGTTAATTTTGCAGGTCTAACGGATAGCGACCGTAACAACGATCAGTTATATATATAATTGGTTTGATTTAGATAACAGATTTGGATGATTAGGACTAAAAATGTTAAACATCGTTGAAGATTTTAGCGTTTTATGTTTCAAACTAGTGCATAATCGCCAAAACATAAACATAGTTTAATCATCGAAGCCAGTTGTTTACTTAAGTACTAACTAATAGTATAATTTAAGCGACCATGTATGTTGTTTCTATCGCCCAAATATATGTTGTTGAACCTACAACTACAAAACAAACTAACCAAATGATGATTGCTGACAGCTGCAAAACCAACAAAAAAATTATGTCCAAAATAATTTATTAATTGCATAAAAATAAAAAATAAAACTTGAATTATAATTTGGCATTTTAAGATGCAATAATATATATGTGAACATCATATTGTTCATAATAGGTCAAGACAACGCTTGATTTGGGTTAGGGTGTTGAATCGTTTGGGTTTATGTCCTCTTGAATTGTAACGTATGTCGTGATCAGACAGGCCAAGAATACACTTGTCTGAATTTTGAGATTCAGTACTTCAACGTAATTCCAAACATCTCTACTTATTAAAGTAGAAGTATCTTTAGTGAAACCCTTTTACCAGCAGTTGTTATCCTGAATTACTGTATATTAATTGTAGTAAAAATTAATGGTGTCCATAGTTATTCTCATAACAGCGAAATATTTAAAATTTTAGCCTCGGCCATTTGTTCTGATCCATGAACTTGTCAAGCCTATTTAAGGAATGGAATTAATAATACCATTTAACACATATTATTATATGTGTTGCTTTTATCAATAATTACGTAAACAGAACAAAAAAAAAGATAAAGTTTTAGGTTAAATCCTCAACTATCTCAGCTAGCAGTTACCATCCACCACTCACGTCCTTTTTGATCCTTAGTAGCCTCAAATTTCGTTGACTCCCACGATTATCTATGTGTGTTTACAACTTCCCTATAGATTCATCACCGCTTCTCCTAAGAGAACATATCTGGTGCACTGAAAACTTATCAAATCACAAACACGCAAAAGAAAACATGGAAGGAAATTCAAAAGAAATCAAAGGTTTGGTACCTTTCAAAAATCATTTTGGCATAGCATTGTTCCGTTCACTCAAGCCGTTCAACCCCACATGGACTATCAAAGCAAAGATACTCCATTCGTGGAGACAATACTCAGAAACCCATGGTGAAACTCTCGAGTTGATACTAGCCGTATGAAACTGTAAGTAAAAACAATTGTTAGATTCTGCATTGTAAAACAACAAACAAAATTATATGCTACTAATGTTAGATCACATCCTAATTGTCAGGGAGTTAGAATTGCAGTAGTGGTGAGAAAAGAGTTGGTTAATAGATTTGCAAACATATTAAAGGTGGGACAATGGAAGATAATCAAAACTTTCCAATTAAACAAAGAGTATGGCCAATATCGCCCATCAATCTGCCGTACAAGATCTGTTTCATCCATACGACCATGGTTTTAATATGTGACTCTGAGTCTGATGAATCCTTTGTTAGACTAGTAAGATTCAATGAGATTTTGTGTGGTGAACTAAAGAAGAACTTCTTGATTGGTACAAAATCTTATTACCAAAACTAAATAATATGTTATTTTGTAAAATATTTGATCTCTACTTATATAATTCTATATAAATATGTAATGTTTTCTTGCAGATGTGGTTGGACTGATTTATAGTATTGGTGAGATGGTTGATGTTGCTGTTCAGGGAAAACCAACACCTAAAATTGAATTTGTGCTGAAAGATAATGAGAAAGTCTTACGGCTTTAACACAAATTTTATAATTTTGATTAAGTAACGTTGATATACTCCTATTATTACATTATATTAAGGGAAAATCAAATTGATTGCACACTGTGGGGAAAATATGCTGAGATTGTGAATGGTGCTTGCCAAAATTCGAATAACCAGAGTGTGTATTATATGATTCTGTTTGCTAAAATTCATGAGTACCAAGGTAAATTCGAAGTTTTTATTGTATAAATTGTTATTTAATATCATATACCGTAAAGGTTGAAGTTCTAACATATTTGTTATTTGCATAAAATATTCAACCAGAAAAGAGAAGCACCTGCAATGCTTTCAATGCGTCTATTGTGAGCACCGACGAATCTATTCTGGAGATAAAACATTTTAAGACTCTTTTAAGTTCTTCTCATTACATACTACTTAAATGCCATTTAAATCTATCTTAAGTTACTAATCCTATTCACCTTGCATATTTCCTGCCGATGCTCTCTGTCCTACTCGGATGTTCTCTATAGCCAAAACTCGAGAAATAACCTATTCTAGCGAAGACTACTATCTTCCGTTTCCTAGCAAAACTATTTCCAAACTTTTGGAAACCGATGAGGTATTCATAGGTTTGTTTTTCCTTTTTTTGTCAGATGTTATTTCACTTTGATTTTTATTGCAAAAAATCAAATTTCTTACATATATACACGTTACTTTAAAACTGTTTTTAGGTTGGAAAGTGTCGTGTCTTATGTACGATAATAGGAATTGATACTGATCTTGGGTGGTTCTATTTCGGATACAACAAATATCACAAGAATGTTTACAGAGAAACTCCTACTGACACCAATCCTGCTTTGACTACTAAGACCCCGAAATTTTACTGTGAGAATTGTAAAGGAATTTGCAAGTCTGTTACTCCAAGGTAAATATATTTATAATTTGATTAATTACTATAAAAGGTTTATTCAAATTTATACGATGAATAGATTAATTGCACATCAATATTCAGGTCTAAGCTTCACGTCCAAATTAAGGATGACATTACTGAATCAAAGTGTATGATGTTTGACAAATTTGGAGCGGAAGTTGTTGGCCAAACAGCTAATTCTCTACTAGGTGGATCTCTAGATGAGGTAACGTTACTTACTTAGATTATACAGATTCATTTACATAAGTCTGATATATGTTCTAATATAGTGATTTATTTACTATTAGATTGAAGATCCAGAGGCACTTCCTGAGCTTATGATGAACTTTATTGGAAAATCTTTTACTTTCTGCTTTCTGTTGACCCTAAAAACATTGCAAAACATGATGACACTTTTAAAGTTGCTAAGGTTTTTACTGGGGATACTATGATTGAAGAAAATAAGAAAGAAGTTGAAGCTTTGCCTTCGAGTATTAATGAGCATGTGACACCTACACTATTAAATAATCCTTAGAATCATGATATATATTTTACTCACATTTTCTTCTGTTTAAACTAAGTTATTTATATATTTTGATGTAGACTGTTCAACAGTTGACTAATAGTGACACAACATCTGAAGTAACAAGGAGACAAGCAATACACCTTCCTCTAAGCGTAAGGATAATGAAGTTAGTGATCTGGATGATCAGTTTTAGAGAACAAAAAACATTGTGCATTGAAAGACGATGTACAACACAGAGATGTTGCAGAGGATGGTGCAAATTTGAAGATTGAGCCAGAAGGTGATTTAGGTGACCTATGTCCAGAAAGTGTTAAAAGAGGAAGGAAAGGAATTATGGAGACTAAGAAGCTTAAATTCGATCCTTCAAAGGTTAAACAAGAAAAAGGTGCAAAAGTTAAGAAGGAGTACTAATATGTTTGTTGTCTTCGAAGTATTTCTATTAAGTTCATTTTGGTAATTTCCTATTTTATTTATGTTATCTACAATTTCGGTTTGTTTTAAAGCAATGTTAATGTTTCCATTATAATGAATTTTGAGTTTTTATGTAAGTTAATAGTTAATAGTAGTTTTCCTTTATTCTTCTAACCCTAATTGATTAATATCTAGCCAAAACTCAATCTGTATAAGCAGTCATTATAACTATATGCATGAATGTATTTTAGGTTACTAAAGATTTTTAGAAGAAATGCATCAATGTGGGCATTTGTAGAAGAAAACTTATTTCAGATTTTTTCTTTGTTACTTTTTGTTTTTCAAACCCTTTTTCTGATGATCTTCAATCATTTTTACTCTAACATGTATAAAAGTGTATATAAATCTTAGATTACAAAATAATATTACATTAGACCGTTATTCAAGGTATTATAAAAATGAGGATATATGTTATAAAGTGGATTCATCTTTATCTTGTGTTATCTGTTCGATGTGCTCAAAAACATATGGTATCCTTCTGATGTTGAGTCAGTTTTTTTTGCCTTTGCAAAGTAGAAGATATCTATATTAGATCTAAAAATGTGTATAAAAAGAATAATAATATAAAACTATAATGTATCAAATAATTGGGATATGACTATATTAATTGTAAGCAGAGTTACAAAGTATTAGTTTTACAAATCTTTTTAAACAAAAAGAATTCATTGACAGTTAGTTGTATAATTTCCCCCCTAAAAGTTTGATGTCCAAAAAATTTAAATTTTGATAGACCTGAACAACTAAACACGTTTTGTGGAGAGACTATGCAGTTCTTAAAAGTGTTCGAATACATCAAGGAAATCAAACTAACCTCTGTCTCAAAGTAGCACATCTTCATCCTTGATACCACATCTTCGTCCTTCTCACCATTAAGGTCAATCTGTAACTCTTTGAATGTATAAACTAACTCTTTCTACACTAAAGACAATAACATCTGTAGTAAATTCTTTAGTACTACCAGATTCTTTTAAACTAGGCCTTCTAAACTAACTTCTTCTGAACTAACACATGTATTCTTAGTAGTACCAGATATTTCAATTTACCATGGATTACGACCACGATTCAGAAGACTCTGAAAATGATGAAGTTGGTGATCTGGATTATCAGTTTTTAGAGAATAAAAATCGTTGCCCAATGATGGATGGTGTACTAGACAAAGATGTACGATGAAGCAAATCTGGAGACTAAACCAGAAGGTGATTCTGGTGACCTAATTCCAGAAAGTGTTAAAAGAGAAAGGAAAGGCTTAATGGAGTGTAAGAAACTTAAATTTGATCATTCGAAGGTTAAGCAAGAAAAGGGTACAATTGTTAAGGAGGAGAACTAATATGTGTGTTGTCTTCTAAGTATTTCTACTAGGTTTAGTTTGGTAATCTCCTATGTTTTATTTATGTAATCTACTTAAAACATTTCTGGTTTGTTTCAATACTTTTCTGATTTGTTTCAAAGTAATGTTATTGTTTCAATTTTAATGAATTCTAAGTATTTCTAGTGTGCTAAAACTATCCGTGAATGTATTTGAAGTTTTAAAACTAACATAAACTATTAATTTAGACATTCGTACAAGAAAACTTACTTGTGATTTTTTCCTCTGTTACTTTTTGGTTTTCCCAAACTCTTTTTCTGATGATCTTCAATCAATTTACTTCAGTCTGTATAATATTGTACATAAAACTCAGATTACAAAATAATATATATTTTATATTGTTATACTATGGATTGATATATTGAGTATTACCTGTTGAAAAGTTTATTTTCCCAAACTGACTTCCTCGCAGGATTCTTCTGTCTTAGTATACCCTCGATAATATGAGCACAATGTATGTTTTAACAGTATAAAAATTAAATTTAAGAGAATACAAATTGACCTCTTCCTCAGGTTTAAAATTATTGACTCAACTTCTTTACAGATTAATTATTTGATGATATCTTCAAAATCCACCTACGTTATAATAAGTAAGAACATAAAAAAACCGAATTGCAGGTTTAAGGTTCACATCCATTTCTTCTAGCTTATTGAAATAAAAACTATATATCTTAAAGAAATTTCGTTCTAACTTACCAATTATACTCGGGATTCAGGTGCAGAGTAGTGTAGAACAAATCAGAAATGCCTTTGTATGAAAAAGATGATGAATATTGTGATTTCCCCTTTAGTTTATTCTGATTTCGCCTATGTTTGGCTTCATCATTATTCTGTAAAAACCAAGATATCGTTTAGTGTTTTTACATTCTAGATCTTTACAACAAATAAATTCGAGCAATATAATTTCTAGATTGGAGAAATAAATTTTATTTGTTAGCAAATAAGTGGTAGATGAGTAAACTTACTTTTATGGTTCATCACTATACTCCTAAAGATCACTATATCGTTGATTTTAAGATTCATGAAGAACATATATATAGATTTTACTTACAGAAATTTTATGATTGAAAAGTTGCGACGCTTGAGAATTTTTGGCGATATTTTTGCTAAAGGAATCCTCTGATGAGCTTGCTTCTCCGTTTCGTAGATTCGTTCATCATCGGTGTCTCATGCGGTTGGCTCTATTGTTGGAATCCTAAGTTGTCGTGAATGTTCTGTAGGAGCTGAAAAATGTTTTATTTTAATCGGTTCAGATGTCCCGAGAAATAAAAAAGATTGATGCTGTGAGTATTTTGGGCCATGTTTGTTTCTAATTTGTCCAACTAAATTTCATAAAATGGCCCACGTTCTATGTCATTAAGAAAATTTTGTGGATCCATAACTGGGCCAATTTTAATTAGTATATAAGTGGAAATATTTGGTTTGTGTTATTGTAATATGACCGATATTTGGACTAAAGAGCTTATTCAAAATTACGTAATCGTTACTTTGACCTTTAAATTATGTAATCATTTTATATTGATAATTACGGCTGTAGAAGTTTTCCAACTTGTGTATCTTACTAATTAACCTGTATTTTACCTTTTCCTAATTCCTTTGTTATCGTAACAACTTTTTTACCTAATATTTATCTTCTATTTTTTTTCCAGGTAACTAATCACAAATTTTTATTCTGTTTGTCATATAAAATTTAATTGTTGGCTTATTCTCTACTAATAAAAATAGTATTTACGTTATGATGAATCATCAACAGTCCACTATATATTCTATTACCATAAAATATTAATTTTGATAAACCCTGAAGACTAAACACCTGATTGAAGTAAAGTTTGATGTCCAGTTCATAAAAGAGTTAGAATATATCAAGAATAACAAACTACATTATATCCCTAAGTGACACATCATCCTTGACACCATCATATTTTCGTTCAGCCCACCAGTAAAATTTTGTGGATGTATAATGGGCGGAATCTGAATTAGGATTTAAGTGTATTTATAAGGTTTGGATTTTTTTACTAAGCCAATTTAATTAAGAGTCCACTACCTATAAATATGAATATAGATGGATTAAAGTTATGTTATCATTTATTTGTAGTTACTAATTTAGGATTTAAATTACGTAATTGTTTTATTTTGACAGTTATAGCAGTAAAATATTTCCTCTAAAAGTTTCATTATCCAAAAAATTTAAATTTTGATCAACCTAAACACTAAACACTAAAAACATTTTTGAGAACATTTAAAAGTGCAATTAGTAAAAAAGCTCAAAGATATCATGGAACAAAGTAATTTCTGTGAATAAGTAACACATTTTCATCATTGACACCACATCTTCCTCCTTCCCACCGATTCCCACCGATAAGGTAAGTTTGTAACTCTGTTAGTTGGTTAAACTAATTCTCTCTATAGTAATGACAATAACATGTATAACATATTCTACAGTGGAACCATATTCTTTTAAACTATCGCATATGAAGTAACTCCTTCTGAACTTCCACATGTATTCTTAGTATCCCCAGCTACTTCAGTTTACGATGGATTACAACCTTGATTCAAAAGACTCCAAAAATGATGTTCTTGATAGAGGTATGAAACAAGTGTTAGATCACATTTTCATTGCATATTAGTGAAGTAATGTGACAAAACTTTGATAACTGTGTGACTGTTACTTTGTAAACGTAGATACAATAGAATGTGATGATCATCTAGAATATGACTGCTCTACACAAGATGATGCATCAGATCATTCAAACAATGATGAATTTGGAAATGAGCAACAACCAAAGGTTGGAGAAGAACAATTAGCAGAGGCTAGAGTCAGAACTTATATTTTAATAGCGATAGACAAAGATGTTACTAATATATTTGGCCCAAATGAAAAAGATAAGTGTTCGAAATCTAAACCCTCTTCATCGAATACAAAGAAGCGAAAGTTTGGAAACGAACTTAAAGGTTAGTATTTACATTATAGAAAGTATCGAAGGTATGTTTTTTTATACATAATAACGAATCTGATTGATTGGCAGGTCATAATGACCATAGTGATCCAAATTACAGCTATGAATTTTGTGGTGCTCTCTTTTGGTATGATCAACGCATCAACAAGAAGAAATGGGCAACAAAACCAATTTATTCTGGATGTTGTTTGCAAGGCCAAGTTAAGTTACCTTTCCTTAGAGGTTCACCATAATTATTTTGGGCTTTGGTAACTAATAATGATTAAATATCAAGACATTTTCGAGACAATATTAGAGCCTACAATATGCTATTTTCTTTTACATCTATTGGAGGAAATGTTGATAGATCCCTTAAGAGAGGTCGGGGGCCACAAATGTTTGGTTTGCAAGGCCAAAACTACCATCTTATGGGTTCTTTGAAACCAAAACCAGAAAACTATGCAAAATACTCACAGATGTATATTGTTGACACAAAAAATTATATTCAGGACCGACTCAACGTTATGAGGTTTATGACTTTATAATTGTTTTCTTTATTACTGCCTTTAAGGCAGTTACATCGAATAATAATTTTTGTTTTTTATTAACAGCAAAAGGAAATTTGATGCTAAGACAAAACCCATAAACAAATTCAGGGCAGAAATCATTGAGATGATCATAAAGCTTTTAGACGAGCTCAATCCACATGTTAAATCATTTTGGTGTGCAAGAGACATGTTCAATATAGATGAAGGTGAACGATTGCATATAAGGATAATTTCAAAAAGAGAAAAAGATGGAAGATTGTATTGCAAACCAACTGTCTCTGAGTGTGCTGCCATAATTCCCGGTGATTTTGTGGAGAATATGGATAGGCGTGATATTTTGCTCGAGAAAATGTCGGAAAAGTTAAAAAGGATAAATGAATTACACCCATCGTATTTGGCTATTCAATATCCTATCGTACTTATTCATGGAGAAGATAGATTCAGGCGTAGGATTAAAAAGGGTAAAACGGCTAACAAAGGGAAGAAGACAAATCAAAACATTAGTATGAGACAATGGTTTGTTTACAGAATTAAGGAAAGGGTAATTGAGAAGAACATTCTCCTGAGATCTAAGCGTTTGTTCCAACAATTTGTTGTAGATGGTTACACTATTATTGAGTCAAACTGACTTAGATATGTGTCTAAAAACCAAACAAAGTTGAGGAGTACTACTATTGAACGAGTAAAAGAAGCTAAAACTTCTGGCAGTTCAGATATGAGCAATCATGGTTAAAGTGTTGCAATTCCGAAATCTTTTACAGGAGGTCCAAGATATATGAGGTCCAGTTATTTGGATGTTATGGATGCAAGAGGTTTGGTTATCCGGATATGTTCATCACATTCACATGTAACCCTAAGTGGCCAGAAACAACTAGGTTTGTTGAGGAACGAAACTTGAAATCTGATGACAGACCAGACATCATTTCAAATTCAAGATAAAGCTCGACAGCTTATTGGATGATTTGACTGAGAAGCAAATGTTCGGGAAGACAATTTCTGGTACTATTCAAACATGTTACAGTCG
Source organism: Lepidium aucheri (assembly GCA_900406435.1). Lineage (NCBI taxonomy): Eukaryota > Viridiplantae > Streptophyta > Magnoliopsida > Brassicales > Brassicaceae > Lepidium > Lepidium aucheri. Next base: position 10,462 of record OVBA01003739.1, read on the forward strand.
TTTTAAGTGAATTAGTTCTTATATTTACTTTTATATACTTACAGATTGTTATGCTTTTCTAACAGCGATGTACACTGTGGAGTTTCAAAAGAGAGGTTTACCTTAGGCATATATACTGTTATTCATGGCGACATGGCATAAGATGTTAACCACATATCAGGTTGATAAAATAATATCAGTGGAGATTCCAGATAAAGCAAAGAAACTTGAATTATATGAAGTTATTCAAGATTGCATGATCACGGTCCATGTGGACGTGCTAATCCTAATCCACCGTGTATTGTTGAAGGAAAGTGCACAGAGTTTTTTCCTAAACAAAATTCAGAGATTCAACAGTCGATAAAAAGGGATTTCATGATCAAAGAAGAGATATAGGCAGGTTTGTCGAGAAAATGGGTTTTAAATGTGACAATCGATACGTTATTCCTTACAAAAAGGCGTTATCATTGTGGTATCGTGCTCAAATTAATGTTGAATGATGTAATCAATCTAGCTCAATCAAATACTTATTCAAGTATGTGACTAAAGGACCAGATCGTGTTACTGTCGCTTTTGAACCGATCGGTTCTCATTGCCAAACAGATCAATCAACAAATTCCATAGATAGAAATGAAGTTAAGGACTTGTTTGATTGCAAGTATGTATATTTTCTTTGTTTTACTAACTTAATTGAAATCTTGCTTACCGAATCTCAAATTGAAGGCTTCCAGATGTTGAGAAAACTATAGCTCAATATGATAGAGTTATTGGAAGATTTTGAGTCACCATTCAGCTGATGCATCCTTTAGGTGGCTTCACAACATTCCATTACTATGAGAAACACTGAGTTTTCGACAAAATTTTGTGTGCAAGCTCTGTTTGTTTTTTTACATTTTTTCTTTCATTCCAACCATATCTCTGACCTAAACGAGAACAGAATCATTTCAGTTTGGTGTTTTTAGGCCCATTTTGGTTTACTTTACATTTTTTGTTACCTTTGTTTTTCTGGCCCATAATTCTAAATGGGTCTACTACTAATTTGTTGGTCTCCATTTCTGAAGTCTGCATATTTTACTTTCGTCGAATCAAATAGTATATAACTCTAAATGGGTCTATAGTTCTCGCACAATTTTCATATTTTACACTGTTTAATACTAAATCCTTAATGGTACTTAGGTTTATAATGTCGACCACGTTAAATAAAATTATGTTTTATATTTGGTGTTACATGATGTGTGTAATTTTTGATGATTTTAGAGTCTTATTTTAGATCACTTTGCATTCATCTAGCTAGAATTTCTTTGCATTTAGGTCCGTTTAGGCTTGTTTTGCATTCTTTTCATTTGCATCTGGGGTTTTGGAGTTCATCTAGGTAAATGGAGTGGAAAAGGAGCAAAACTAGAGCTAGGGAGATAGGAGCAGCTGCTGGAACGTCTAAGTCAAGAATGATCGTGCACCCTCAGATCGCTACCTCGAAGCTTGTATGCGAGGAGTATCAAGGACACTTGACAAAGGCCACCTTGGGGACTTACCTCAATCTATCTGCCGCGAGGAAAGATCGGTGCAGAACAAAGACTCATCCCTCTTCGGGAAAAAGGTCACACTCAGAGCCACAACTCAGACAAGAACCACAAGGACCAAGATATGAAGCGTTCCTTGGTGCCCAACCTCGCGCAAGGTCTCTGAGGGAAGCTTCACTGACCGCCTGGTTGACCAACTTAAGTCGGTTTGACCATTAGGGTTATGAGAATGACCCTATAAATACCCCTATAATGACCCTCTTATCATTATCTGATGTTTTAGCCAAAAAAATACTCTCTCGCTTATTGTTGTTTTCCTTTAAGCTTGTTTTTAAGATTGGTACTGTTTAATGGTTATCAATGGAATGATTTAGTATATCGCTTGTTATCTTCATCTTTTCTTCTTGCAATTTTAACTTCTTACCTCAATCATGAAATCGGAATCTACCCCATTCCTCACCCCTCTCAAAATAAGGAACGAGTAGATCCCTTTGGATCTCGAGGATGGGGAGATCAGAGGTGAATCTGTTGATTCCCTTGCCTAGCTAACCGATCATAACGCCAATCTCGTCTAGTAAGACCAAGCTTAATGCTGATCTCTTCCTGATGTGTTGAAATCTTATTTGGGTCATGACCGAAGGTTAGCGCCGACGGAAATGAAAGCCCTGATCCTTACTATAGATGGCTGGATCTGCCGAAGAGAGATCTAGCATGTGGATTGATTATTAGATGATTTGGGCCGAGTATTATGCATCCGATTCGGCGTGATCACGGCGAGAGTCAGAATAGATCAGCCAATCCGAATCGAGATCCTCTCTGCAAGAGCGGGCGGATCTAGCCTATCTCACTGTCTAGAGATCAGTCAAAGAATACGGCGAGTGGGATCAGCGAGTTTACCGCCGATCAACCTCCTTTGTGTTAGTTTGCTAGTTTAGTATTTTTTAGAATCTATCATTGTGACAAGATGTTAGATTGACTTGAACTAGAATTTGGTATTAGATAGATTGCTTGCAAGAATTTCCGAGTTTTGGTTTGACAAACCCACTCTACTCACCACCATACTCTATGATTTGATAGAAGAACCGCAAAAACTCTTTTATCAAATTGGCACCGTTGCCAAATCGGAAATTTTCTTGTTTCAATTTATAGTTGACTAGTCTTAGAATCAAGTTGCGTGTTTACTGCTTAGATAACTTGTCTTTGCTTCATACAGCTTGGATCTATAAGAACCAAACTTCAATCATATTGATAAGTCGTTGTTTCTGTCTTTGCAAGCCTTGCAGGTTAACTTCGACTATGGGACCGAGGACAGACTCAGAATCTTCAACCTCGCCTTAACTCCTGCGAGTTAAGCGAGAACTCATAACAAGTTGATCCGTTGATGCACAAGCGTTCGAAGGGCTTTCACAACCTTCAGCCACTCATTGACAACATCAACCTCCTTCCTCGTGAACTCAGACGCCAGTGCACGAGAATGCAGCAGCTGCAGCCCGATCTGGACAATACAACACCGGACACAACGACTGATGGAACACCACTGTTACCTAATGAAGCCGCCCACCAGGCACGAGTACACACTCAAGCTCGCCCTCCTCGCTACATTGGTGCGAGCGATGCTCCGAGCATTCATACTCAACATAACAGGATCTAACCACCGGCGGTCCAAAATAACAACTTTGAGATCAAAAGTGGACTGATCTCAATGGTCTAAGACAAGAAGTTCCACAGCTTGCCATCGGAGGACCCCCTCGACCACCTTGACGAGTTCGAGATACTCTATACTCTTACTCGCATCAATGGAGTGAGTGAAGATGCGCTGAAGCTAAGACTCTTTCCCTTCTCTCTTGGAGATAGAACACATCAATGGGAGAAGCACCTACCAACAGGCACCATAACAACTGGGCCGGACTGTAAATGCCTATTCCTCACCAAATTCTTTTCAAATTCCGGACAGCCAAGCTGCGGAATAACATCTCCAACTTCGTGTAGCAAAGCACCGAGTTGCTTGCCGAGGTGTGGGACTGATACTAGATATATCAGTCTCAATGCCCACATCACGGTTTCCTAGAGAACAATATCCTCAGCAACTTCTACCAAGGAGTCCACCCGAGGATCCATATGCTTCTTGATAGTGCGAGCCATGGTAGTTTTGCAACAGTAGATTGCTGAGGGAAGAGCACTCATAGAGAACCTCGCCCTAGCTAATGGTCAATATGGAGAGGAGAACGACCGAGCTGTCTGTGGTACTTCTGAATCCAATACATCCCCGCACAAGGAGTTGAAACAACTATACGAGAAGTTGGACAAACTGCTTATGGTCCATACAAAGCAAGTAAATCTTGTAGAAGAGGAGATGATACAAGAAGGAGAGGATGAACAAGTTGAAGAAAATTTCTTTGTCCAAAATCAAGGAGGATCAAAGCAGTGGGTGAACTACAAACAAAATCCAAACTTGAGCTATAGAAGCACGAATGTAGAAAACCCACAAGATCAAGTCTATCCACCAAAGCAAAGAGCATGGATTCCAAAGGAGCAATGGAAACAAAGTCTCAAACCAACACCAGCTGCAACACAACCATAGTCTACAGAAGATGGTTCACCAGATGTAATGAATATGCTTCAACAAATACTCAAATTCCAAACCGCTCATCAATCGGATATCACCAAGAAGTTTGGAGAGGTACATAGTCGCATTAACACTACTTACAATGATCTCAACTGCAAAATTGAGACTCTCAATGCGAGATTGAAATATGTGGAAAGTAATCAAGCCTCGTCATCCCACGAAATCCGTCCAAAACCCTAAGGAATACACGGCCCAATCTATCACTCTTCATACCGGTAAAGTGCTTCCACCAGTTGTTAAACCGAAGGAACACGCTGAGGATAGCGTTATTCAAGAAGGAGGGGGGTAGAACTAATCCAGGATAAAGCCAGACATGAAAAACTTGGAGATACACCTTGCGAGCCAGAGCCGCGAGGAGAGGTTGATCATAGTTTGATTATTGGAAAAACTGTCAATTCCACACAACTCAGGGAAATCCCTCACACGCCTGTTCAGCAAGGAGAAGAATCAGACGGTCCCAAGCAAAACACAACTGAAGGAGATGCACTTGTGGTAGCTACAAAAGGTAAGGCATCTTTCCCCTCTAGATTGAAGAAAAATCAAGCCAAGAAACAAAGGGCCCTTTTTGACAAACAAATTAGCGGTTGAGCTGAAAATACCCATTTGGATGCTTTTGCTTTAATTCCTCAATACAAAAAGTTTTTGAAGGACACTCTTAAGGAAAGGGAGGAAGAATGCATGGCTATTGGGACTCAAACATCTAGATCAATATTGGTACCTCTTTTATCGCAGCAAAGGAAAAGACTCATTGCGGAAAAGTTGGATAACCCGGGGACTTTTAACCTTTCATGTGTTGTGGGCAATTTAACGTTCATCAACTGCCTGTGTGATCTTGTGGCATCTATCAGTCTCATTCCACTTATCACTGCTCAGAAGTTGGGGTACTCTAAGTTCACGGAGTGCATGATATCACTGGTCCTCGCAGACAGAACCACCGGGAGGCCGAGGGGACTACTCGAGGATGTACGTGTGAGTGTTGGCAACGTTCTAGTTCCTACATATTTTGTGGTATTGGAGATGGATGAAGAGCCTACGGATCCACTACTATTGGGTAGACCATTCTTGGCATCAGTTGGAGCATTGATTGATGTAAGGAACATGACCATTAATTTGAAGGTTGGAGATGGTATTGGAATGATGTTCGACCTTAAAGAAGGAAGAAAGAAGCCCACTATTGAAGGAATCATCAGAGGAATGGCCGAGGAAGTAACCGAGGGAGCTTTGGTTTCCCTCACAAACCCATACTAGAGAGAGTATGGAGAGTCAAGCTTATGACTTTAAACAAGCCCACTTGGGAGGAAATCCCATGCTTATCCTTTACTTTTAAAACTCGTTTTAATTTTGTTTAAAGTCGTTTTAGCTTTGTCTTGTTTTGAGAACACTTTTCTTTTTATCTTTGTTATTATGGGTATTTGGTATGTCAATATGTGTCTCAGGTACAAGAGGACCAAGAACATCATCTTCGCAGCGTTTTTGGCAAATTTGAGGAAGCAATACCCCAAATAAGCCAAAAACGAGCATGCCTCACATATGATCCTTGGAGACTAAAAGGGCGAGGAATGAGATGAATTTTGCGAGGAACCAGAATCTCTCAAGGCATGAGGCCGAGGAAGGTGTGCGAGTAGTGTTCACATTGCCTTAAAATCACTCCTGGACCTACTTGCACACCTTAGTATCCTCATATATAGAGTTCTAGCCAAATCAATCTCATTGCGTTTAAAACACATTTACCATTCAGTGAATTCTTGAACTTGAGCTTAATCATATAAGTGCCGCACACTAAGCTTATCTTGATAATGTGGCTAATTGTTCATGGTTTTAGATATTGCCACAAACAGGGAACTAGTCAGGACTCAGAATAGTCAAAGGGGCAGAACAACAAGAGCAGTTCAAGCTTGGTTTTTCTGAATGGGTGTTCAAGCCTCGGCTATGACTGCGAGGAGAAGGAGCGAGGTATCAAGCTGTCGGGTACATAAGAACGGAGAGTTATTCCACTTCTAGCTCACCAAGTAGGGCCCACGAGCTAACAACATTAGCTAAAATCAGGGAATAGTCAAACCAAGGTTGGACTAATCCAATGGTTGAGATTTCCCAAGGTTTCAAAATTTGAAATCAACGGCTTGGATGGAGTCAGACCGCGAGGACGAATCGCGAGGCATCTTGGGAAATCGAGATTGTCTCCTCCTTCCTTTTTTGTCTCCGGAAAGCCCTACAAAGGTCCCCTATATATTGAGCTCCTCTCACATCATTTCCCTTATTCACTCTCAAGCTAGCCACACACAAAACACTCTCTTCTTTTGCGCCGGAGAATTGATTGGAAAAAGGAAGAAGATTTTGAGTTCGAGGATCTATAGCGAGTTCAAGTTCTCCGAGTTAAGAAGCCTTCCTCTCACAAACATCAAACATGTCTTCATGGGATAAGAGAAAGAGCAAGGAAATCTGCAGAAAGTTCATGCAAGACACACGGAGAGCTGGGCGGAAAGAGATGGAGGCAGGATTGGAAGATTCACCGCCGATTCCCATGGAGAGCTGCAAACCCAGAACTTGTCATTTTCTTGTCCAATCAGACGGCGGGGACGATGCGGGCATTCAAACAAGGAAAGAAATTCTAGTAAAGAAGACGGAAAGGAAGTCGGTGGGTGAGCCGATGGACTGGAAAAGAAAGGGAAGCAGATTGCCTCGTCATCTCCTAGCAAGGATAGTGATTCCGGCAGCGAGTACGGTCAGGCCTTGTCCATGGGTGTTGAGTCCGAGAGCGAGGATAAGAGAACAACCAGATCTGCGGCTGGAAAGAAAGAAAAGACGACCAAGTACCAGAGAGATATTGAAGATCTAAAACAGAGCGGTTACTCGGAAAAGGAGGCAAGGATGGCCTACAACGAGAGACAGACAGAGAAGAAGGGGAGAGCCGCAAGAAACGCCAACAACTCTGACCAAGCATACGAGGCTCTTAGCATGATGGGTATTAAAGGGACCTATTTTCTACACATCGGGACAATGCAGAGACAGAATATCACCGAGGATGTGGACAGGATCTTCAGCTCGTTGGGGATCAAAGTTTCAATGTACAACATGGCGAGCTCCTACATCGAGGAGACTTTGCAATTTCTAGCAACTGTGGACCTTTGGGTATATTCAAAGAAAGTACCCGAACTGATGGAGAAGAATAGAGTCGGACACATAACATTCACGGTATATGACAAGCTATACACGTGACATTCAAGCAAATGGATAGGATTTTTGGCTTCCTATTCGGAGACTCGGTGTACCCAGAAAAAGGTGAAGAGGAGACCGACGAGGTGTCGAACATGCTGACAGGTTGTAGAGCGTATGACTCATCATGGAGTAAGGGAAACTGGATCCGGAACCCCACCATCAAATATGCAAGAAGAGGCATCGCCAAAGTACTTTTTGCTAGACCCTCCACCTTGCCGATCAACCTCGGAAAACTGCAAATGATGGTTCAAGCGAAGAAGGAAATAGTTGGATATACTCCAAGTGGCATGCAAATTAAAGGAAATGATGGAAATTCCGGCATGTTGGTCGTCTTGGCCAAGCAACTTCTAACTTACCACAGTCAGGCGATAACACAAGCGGGAAAAGGAACCGGTAAGGCAAAATATATCTACATTGGTGGTGTGGTTGCTCGAATATTGGAGGCGTGCGGAGTACCCTTGAACACGGACAACGAGAATTGGGTTGAGCCTCAATTTATGGATCTGAGGTACCTTCAAGGAGCAGACCTCTTTGCTAAAGGCGAGTTTGAAGGTCGAGTCGTGTACAAGTTCGACCACCCAGAGAAGAGGAACGCAAGAATCGCTCTCCCTTGCGTTGAATATATCTCACTCAAGGCAAGAAAAAATGCGATTTTCCTGCCCCTCTCATCCCTACTCGGTGAAGACCCATGAGGACAATAACCCCAGCATGCCAAGGAGGAAGTAAATGAGGAAGATGTTGATCTGGAGTCCTACCTTTTCAAGGAGTTCACTGATAAGAATCAGGACACTGCAACCAAGGAGCCCACAAGCGCATCAAAAAGCTCCATAAATTGGGGAAGTGGTTGCTAAAGAAATTGAAGGGCTTTGCAAAGGAAAAGGAGGAGTGGCACAGCGAGCGAAAAGAACTATGCAAGGCGATTGATGAGCTGCAATCATCAATTAGAGGAATGGAACCTCAGCCTCGCACACATGACTCGCCGCCACCAGCGAGGCGACACTCAACCTCAGCGGGTACCAGCTCTCGCGAAGTGCACCAAGAGCAACCACAATGCCAATAAGTGGACATCACGCAGGTGTACATGAGGACCGGAAAAAAGAGCCACAGACGCCAGGCAGAACAAGGACAGACATCCCAGCAAGATCCCTCGCTGATCACGACCGCAAGGAGCACTTTGATAGACCGTAGCATGTTGCACCTTGCGAAGGATTAGCTCCATGAGGGTATGCAAACCCTTACATTTACACTCTTGAGGACATGAAAGCCTCAACTGCTCACTTTTTGATTTTTAGGTACCATACTCCAAAACCTTTGTACATACATTTTTATCTTATTTGCTTTCATCTTTTGTTTGTCTAGACAACTCTCTTAGACTTTTATGCATAGAAGGGACTGTGTGATTTAAGTTTTCGGAAGGGGTCTAGAGTACTCTCACATTGTTTTTTGTGTTCTTATTTTCTGTTTTGCATACATTCACTTAGTTTGTAAAAATCCATGTAGATTTTTCTTTGTTGCATTTCATAGCATCTAAGGCATAGAAAGACAAAGAACCAAAAAAACTTTTTTAAAAAATTTTGAAAACCAAATCCGTATAAATAGAGTGTTCATATAGTTGCATTCACTTAGCTTTGTCTTTAGGTTGCATTCATATAGGATTCATGCATTTGAACTTGTTATGTGGAAATGATCTTGATGATGGACAAACCTTGTTAAGTTAGCTAGTAACCATTGAGAATGCTCTTGATTGGTAAATGGTCGTTTTGGAAATTTATTGGGCAGATCATTCACCTTAGTGAACTTTGCTTGTGTTGTGTCTTTAAAAGGCTTTGTTTGATTCCTTCTAAAACTGAACTTGAATCGCTAATCTAGGGCCTGGAGATACATCATATACCTTCCTTCTTTATGTGTAGCATGATCCATTATGTATATATGGTAAAACCTTCTCAAGTTAAGTAAAAATGAAAAAATGAAAGCTGCCCGCCAAACCGAGTAAGTAGTAAAGGTGAAGCGGCTGGAAGGATGCATAAACCCGTAGCTTTTCACGCCCGTGTATATCCGCTGTTTACTCCATATGCGGGTTGGTGAAGCAACTTGAAAAGAGGCATAAACGCGTAGCCTTTTATGTTTGTGTAAGCCAACTTTGGAAAAGCCAAAAGGGAATATAAAAAGAGAAAAAGAAAAAGAAAGAAAGAAAGAAAAGAATAAATAGGCGGGCAGCAAAAGGAATGAATGAGAGGGGACCATTTGAGTTTGAAAATGATAATGCTAAGCTTAGGGAAGTTAAACTATGTACTCGTTGATCTCTAGTCCCTTTTGAGGACCGCACCTAGAAAAAATAAGGAATTAGACTCGGAACTTTAGAGACCGGCTTAGGTATTAGGAATCTATAGGCTGGATGCTATTCTTGAGAATGATTACATTGCGGTTTCCAAAATGATAGAGCCCATATATGGATTACGGCCCTAGCTTACACAAGTTACTCTTTGGATAAGATGTTCCCACTTTGTGTGCAGTTTTTCCATCTTAGGTCATTGCACTTGCTTGAGGCCAAGCAAGATTTAAGTTTGGGGGAGCTGATGTGTGTGAATTTTGATGGTTTTAAAGTCTTATTTTAGGTCCCTTTGCATTCATCTAGCTAGACTTTCCTTGCATTTAGGCTCGTTTAGGCTTGCTTTGCATTCTTTGCATTTGCATCTGAAGTTTTGGAGTTCATCTAGGTAAATAGAGCGGAAAAGGAGCAAAACTGGAGCTAAGGAGAATTGGAGCAGCTGCTAGAATGTCTAAGTCAAGAATGATCATGCACTCTCGGATCGCTACCTCAAAGTTCGTATGCGAGGAGTACCAAGAACACTTGACAAATGCCACCTCGAGGACTTACCTCTCAATCTATCTGTCGCGAGGAAAGATTGGTGCGGAACAAAGACTCATCCCTCTTCACGATAAAGGTCACACTCGAAGCCACATCTCAGACAAGAACCACGAGGACCAAGACAAGAAGTGTTCCTTGGTGCCCAAGATCGCGCAAGGTCTCCGAGGGAAGCTTCACTGACCGCGTGGTTTATCAACTTAAGTCGGTTTGACCATTAGGGTTATGAGAATGACCCTATAAATACCCCTCTAATGACCCTTTTATCATTATTTGATGTTTTAGCCAAAAAAATACTCTCTCTTTTATTGTTTTTTCCTTTAAAGCTTGTTTTTAAGGTTGGTACTCTTTATTGGTTATCAAGGAATTATTTAGTATATTGCTTGTTATCTTCATCTTTTTTTCTTGCAATTTTAGCTTCTTTACCTTAATCATGCAATCAAAATCTACCCCATTCCTCACGCCTCTCAAAATGAGGAGCGAGTAGATCCCTTTAGATCTCGAGGATGGGGAGATCGGAGGTGAATCCGTTTATTCCCTTGCCTAGCTAACTGATCATAACGCCGATCTCTTCTAGTAAAGCCAAGCTTAATGTTGTTCTCTTCCTGATTAGTTGAGATCTGATTTGGGTCATGACCAAAGGCTAGCACCGACATAAATGAAGGCCCCAATCCTTACTAGAGATGGCTTGATCCGCCAAAGAGAGATCTAGCATGTGGATCGGTTATTAGACGATTCAGTCGAGTTTTATGCATCCGGTTCGACGTGATCACGGCAAGAGTCAGAATGGATCTGCCAATCCGGACTGAGATCCTCTCCGCAAGAGCGGGCCGATCTAACCTATCTCCCGGTCTAGAGATCGCTCAAAGAATACAGCGAGTGGGATCGGCGAGTTTACCGCCGATCAACCTCCCAAACCTCTAGATCCTTCTTTTTAGAATTGCTTAAACCCTTATTTTTATTTTGCACTCTGTTTTTACATCATTTCTCTGTTTTGCTATTTTGAATTCTATTTTATTTTTGTCTCTAACTTATTTTGTCCTTTGTGCTAGTTTGTTAGTTTAATATTTTTTTAGAATCTATCATCGTGACATGATGTTAGATTGACTTGAACTAGGATTTGGTATTAGATAGATTGCTTGCATGCATTTCCGAGTATTAGTTCAACAAACCCACTCTACTCAACACCATACTCTATGATTTGATAGAAGAACCGCAAAAACTCTTTTATCATTACACGTATATGTAATTAGTGATTTTATGTGAGTTAATTACAACTTTGTTGAAACGATAAAGCATTATAACCTTTACAAACTTCAATTTAATACATTTCTATTACTATCCATGCATACCAATACTCAAAGCACTCTAAGCAAACATTATGTGTCGAACATATCAAATGAAAACAATCAAGTATGTCTCCTATTGAGAAATCATAGGTGTTGAAATAGTTTCCCACACCTGGTGGTCCTATGTCGTCAATATGGTTCATTACATTCTCTGCTAATGCTACCACACCTTCAAGATGAAGATCCAATGGTAATATAGATAATGCAATCCTCTCTTCGGCGTACTTCCCACCCCAAATTGCAAAGATTCTATATGCAAATTTTGCGACATCTAACTCTTCTACTGCGGATGTTATGAGGTTTAAACTATGTTCTGATGTCCCATCACTCACCGCAATTTGTAATCCTTCCAAGTATCTAGTTGTCGGGTTTTTGCGTAGAACGTATTTTTTGAAAAATTTGCGATATACAGATTCTTCATTTGCGAGCCTTGGTTGTAATAGGAATTCATGTGGATTTGCTAGCTTTAAGCATTCTGTATCAAGTATAATTGTTGCTCCTTCTTTACCACTTGCTATGAAAGGACGAAGACCTCTAAACTCATTTGCACTGACATGTTTGATGATTTCACGTAATAAATCATTTGGAAGAGAACCCATTCTCAAAGTATTGTTTCTAATTTTTTTTATTAAGCTCTTTAGTTTCACGTAATCAATAACATATAGTAAATAAGGAAACTGGTGGTTACTCATCATGTCATATGAACACACACGACATGCATAGTGGGTTATAGTTGGCTAATCATGTTTTTTTGTTTTATTTTGTTTTTGTATTGATTCCAAAAACAAATACCACTTTTACTTCTTAACTATGTCTTACTCGACTACACTTAATATTTTTTATTCAGCCCAAAATTATTTTTAATTTTATTTTGGACTATTATAGATGAAGTTTTGGGCTGCGTTTAGTGTTTATATGGGCTTTCAAATTAAATATTTGAAGCTTACCTTTATTGGGTTTCATATTTGGGTTTCCAAGCTTACATAATATTAAAATCTTCAATCAATTATAGGCTCATCTAGATTTCTTATACTCTACATTACGAAGTCAATCTTTAATTGGGCTTATTTTCTGGCTCATTTTTAATTTATATAGAAATAATTGGTGATTTTATTTTTTTTAAAACAGATATTAGATTATGTCCGAGTATCTAAACTTGGGCCTTTTAGTTCTACTTTCCTAAATGGCCTGTTATATTTTTTAAGATTATTCTGTAAGCCTAAACTTTTTAGCCCTATTTTGTGTCATGTGGGAAGCCTAAAGTCTCTCTAATTGAGTCTTTTACAGGACTGTTCAGCTTTTAATTTAACGTGTTTCAGTTTCCAAAACAGTTTTAATATATGAACGTGAAAATCAAAATAATAAGTTCATATCCTTTCATTTATCTTTAGACTAAAGAGTAGGGTTTTCTTCTGTTCACCAACAATGAGAACTAAAAGTTCTATTCGTAAGTCTTTACATCTTTCACCACGAACAGCTTCACCACCGCCATCACTGAATCTGGATAAGGCGAAAGAACCGATGAAAGATGATCAAGTCTCTGAGTCAAGTGGTTTAGGAAAAAAGGTCTTACAATCAACTCCTATATGAAGTTTACCGACATGCAAAATGATTAGGAGGATTCTCTTGCTAGCGATGATTGTTCGTCGGAGTCTTTTACTGTGGGGAGTCCAGAATATGCTCTCATTCTGTTTTTTGAACCAAATTAACAGCAGATTCCGTCGCCAGATTTTATTGATCTCACCGAAGATCCAGAGACATCTTATGTTATCATTCCTGCTGTTGAAGAAACTATTTCCTCGCGTCTCCGTAAGCGGAAATGCAACCAATCAGAAGGAAAATAGAACGTTTTTAAAAAGAAAAAGGTTGACATCCACTCTTCTTCAACACATGTCGATTTGGATACTTCTCGCAGAATTTCTGCTAGAGTGCATGCATGATACAAGGTAAATCTTATTTTGAATTCTGTTTTTTTACTAGGCATCTTTATAATAATCTTTTTGTTCATAGTTATTATTGGGTTAGGATATATGACTTCTAGTATAATTTATGATCCATAAGTTGACGATACTACTTATGTTCGGTGATAGATGTTCAGAATCTGATTAGTTTGATACAAGTATGATTATGTTATAATGTGTAGTTATTTCATTCTATTAATGTTTATGTATTTTTCTCATGGGTGGTAAATGTGTTTTCCTGTTTTATTTGTTTACAATCGTGTATTATGTAGAGATATTTTATAGTTCAGTTATTGTTTTATGTTCTTACAATTTATTTCCCTATTTCAGTTATTGCTTTCGAAAAATCACATTGAAGAGGTATTAAATACTGAAACAAATAACAAAACCGTTGAGAAATGGATTACAAAAGCTGGTCTGCTTTCGAGCATTTCTTTTCCCTCATGCTTTGAACCATAATTGGTTCTAGAATTGTAGGCAAATTTGCCTTCTGTTTCATCGAAGATTACTGTTGTCTATGTTTTTGTGAGGGGATACAAATATGAGTTTTCTCCGGAGAAGATAAATGAACTATTTGGCCTGCCTAATGTAAGTGAAATCGAAGAGAAGGATATGTTGGGCGACATTGATGAAGATATTTTGGCATTGATGTTTTCTAATGAAGCTAAAGATTAACTGAAAGACATGACACCTGCAGAAGATTTCTCTCCAGCACAGAGGGAATTATTCAAGTTCTGTTGTAAGAATTGGATGCCTACAATAAATAAGGGCTATGTTTGACGAAAATGTGTGCTTCTCATGTATCAGATTATCAACAAACTCAAGTTCAACCTCTGAAGAATCATTTATTGTCACATCATGCGTCGATCTAAGACATTGGAGTCTAAATACTATTTGCCTCACACTGGTTTGATCTACAGTCTAATGAAAGCTCAAAACCCTTTTGGTGTGGATGCATCAGTTGCAAGGACAATGAAGGGGCAATCAAAACGTCGCTCTAAGTCTTCTAAGTCATCTGCAAGGGCTTCTAAGAAAACAAAAACATATGCAAGTGCTTCAAACCCTCGTAATGAAACTGCCAAACTTGCGAAGTACAAAAACTTTGTTGATAAGCTGTTAATCTACTTCGGACTTTTAAGACTTCAGGTTAGTCATTTAATTTTGTAGTTTGCTTCTCTATATTTGGTTTATTGCTACACTAACATATTTTATTAATTAGGTGAAACTGTCTCCTCTAATTCCGTTGTGAACTAAGTAAACAATGTTTTCTTTTCGTATGTTGTATTCTTTGGAATTCAAACATTATATCTGGTGTTTATTTCTAAGTTTCATCACTCTATTTTCCCAAAGTTATTTATGTGTTTTTGGTACATTCATCCGGATTGCAATTATTCTTCTAATCCTTTTTATGTTTATGCTTCATATTGAGTACAGAAGATTTATCATAAGTAATACATATAAAAGCTTTTAATGGCTATCGATCTATAAAGAAACTATACTACAATAATAATTAGAAGTTCATTTACTCAATTTTTCAGATCCACCGATTCCGAGTAGTATAAAAAGAGCTCGCGATGTTTGTGTTATCGTTTGTCGTCGATATTTTTTGAGCAAGATGATAGAAAAACGGTGATTTTATTTCTGAGTTTATTTATCTGATGCTACAATCCCATTTAACTGTTATGGGTTTCTAAAATTTAAGTTGTCAACTACCAAACCCAAGTTTCTTCCTGGGCCTTATTGAGACCACTATTGTAAAGATTTGGCGTCCGAAACACATATTGTAACGAACCTCAATGAAAATTTTAGTTGACTACCAAACCCAAGTTTCTTGTGGGCCTATTTGTGCCCAATGTTGTAAATATTCAACTCTAGCCATTGATCTCAACCTCTACACATATCCTAGCTACATTATTTAATTTAGTCGTTTCAAGTAAAATTTTTTATAAGTTAGCCACTATCTAACAAAAACCTCAATATAAATTTAAAAAGAATATTGATATATAGGTTTTTGTTTACAAAAAAACATGATAAAGATCATATAGAGTTTTGTCTTTGGGTCTTTATTTTGTAAGCTATTACAACAATGGCTAAAAAAATCATACTAATGCACATGTTATATTATATTATTACTCCATTAACTAAATTTACTTTCTGTAAATTTATTTTAATTGTCTTCCCACCAGATCCTGACATTCTAAATAATCTTCCAAATATAAATTTGTAGAAACTATTATCCACACTTACAGTTAGCTAATTTCGTACCTAAAATACAAACAATATATATCAAACTCTTTTGTGGACTGAAACCTACACATCAAAGATATACAACCGATACTTTGAATGTCATAGAATGCAAATTAAACCCGCGCTTATGGTATGTTTTCTTTTATTTTTATAGAAAAAAGTTGTGGTATTAGGAGTGCTAAAAAACAGTAGGCCTTTTCCGCCTAGCTTTTAGAGAGATTAGTCGAGACCTAAGCGGTTCTAAACAATTTAGAAGGTT
>OVBA01003740.1:0-26478 GCA_900406435.1 Lepidium aucheri
TATATTAGATTTTGAATCATATTTATCTATAAAGAAATCCTAATCTAATAACTCTTAAAAATTATTTTTAACAAAAAGTAATTTTTGTTAGTATTCTTATTATATAAAGAAATATATTACATTTAAAACTATTTTTAAAAAAACAAAAATTATAGATATATATATATATATATACATACATGATATGTTGAATAATATAAATTTATAAAAAACCCTAATCTGATAAGATATATATCTCTAATCATAATCCTAACAGAATATAATTATCTAAATACTCCCAAATATTTATTTGTATACATAATCCTANATTTATATACATAATTCTAAATTAAAAGAAATTTTGTATACATAATTCTAATCTAAAAGGGAATTGTGAATATTAATTTATATATATAAATAAATAAATAGACAATTTTTCAATACCTTCCAACTTTTCAAGTTTTCTCCAATTTAATTTATTTGTTTTCGTTTACATCAAGAATATTGAAGGAAAACAAAAAAAGAAGGTGATTTTTTTTTTAAATTTAATATGTTATTATTATATTTTACAATTATTAGCTTGAAATCTTATCATATTATATAAAATCGGGTTTCAGAAGATAGTAATAAAGAGATTCTTCCATGTGTTAAACTGAATTATCCAAAACTGTAAAGTAACGTATATATTTCTAAGACATTATTCAAAATATATATTAAATATTATTTAATAAAAATATAGCCGTGTATCGTACGGGTCCATCTCTATAGAGATAAAGTAACGAAGAGACCACCTAATGAGTGAGAGATCTGTCTAAAAAGAACGATAAAATTATTAGAAGAAATGTAGTAATATAATGAGATAAATAGAAAAAAAAAACAAAAGGAAGAGAAAAAGAGAGGGGTCACGTGCGCACGTGAGATGAGCAGTGAGTCGGTGCGTCACTTATCGTAAAGAAAGCGAACCGCACGAATCGCGGGACTCTGCTTTCTCCGCCTTCAACAATCACGCGCCACGTTTCTCACATCTGTAATATTAACGAATTTTTCGAAGCTTATTGATAATTAATTTCTGAACGTAAAGAATTCATTGAGGTATATGTAAAGGAATAACGCCCGATTGATTTCTTAAATCATTTTCTGAACGCAAAGGATTCAATGAAATATAGTAATCTAAATTTTGGTAAATGAGTGAGACAGCTTAAAGAAAAAAAAAGGATGGCGCGTGGAGAAGAGGGAGCTGGTGATGAATGAAGTAGGCTCCGCATTGACCGGTTCAAGCCTCGATCTAACATCTCCCACGACCGTATCTATGGTGGGTCCTACTTCGTATCTTATATATTTTGTTTATTCACATTTTTGTTTATTACTATTCACAAAGCAAGTCTTCATTCTCACACACTCAAGAGACCTCAATCTTATATAATAAAGTTTATATATTTAGGCCTACATATAAAATTAATAGTGAGATGACCCAATTTCACACTAATCCATCCCATCTAATTCTCGAATACCTATTTATCCTTTTTACTATATTATTATTCGAGGTGTCTCCGAGATAATTTTTTATGAATTTTGTTAATGGTGAATTTTGTTATTTTTTTTTGTCTAACAAATCAGGTATTCTAAAAATGTATATTTCTTTATTTTCTTAGTCTAACAATTGTGGATTTTGATTGATAGTGAATTTTGTTATTATTTTATTTTTATTAAACCATATATTTGTTCGAGTTTGTTATCAAAAAAATATTTTAAAATAAATGCTAACTTTAAAATATTTTAAATCATATAAACATTCAAATTCAAGTTTGATTCCAATATTATAGTTAAAATTTAGTATTATAAACAATAATAAATCAAAATCCAATACTAATTTCAAATACTATAGCTAAAAGTTTGTTATCATTTAGGAATATACTAAAATAAATGCGAAATATAAAATATAAAATTAAAACTGATTATGGTTTATTCAAGCTAAATTCTCAGCTTCAAATTTTATAAAACAATTCTATAACATAAAGTAAATCGAATACCTAGAATTGATATATTATAAGATATATTATAAAACAGTATATTTATAAACAAATTGTTTAACATAAAATAAATTGAATACCAAGGATTAATATATTATAAATAAATCAGTTTAAATATACTATTTTAATTATCAATCGAATACTATACTATTTATGTTAGATTTATCTAAAAATTATGAGTTTACATGATTGAAATAAGAATTCTACTAATGGATTATTTTGAAACATGGCTAAATTTTTGTATAATAATGAATACTATAAACTAATTTTTTATTGTCTTATGCATAATTATAATCAGTTTACTGATTTTTTTTTGTATTTCATTTACAACTAATTATTTTGAATCATGAATAATTGTGGAAGAACCTTATAAAAATTGTATTGACTCTGCTCAAAAAACGACAAGATTAACTGACGCTGTTCAAACATGTACAAATCAACTAAACGGTATTTTGGTATCCCTTAGGGTTATGGATTTTAATTTTTTGGGGGTAGTATGAGATCCGTAGTAGGCGAAAAAATCACTCGTTTGATAGAGTATGCTACCAATTAACGTTTACTTCTTATTTTAGTGTGTTCTTCTGAAGGAGCACGAATGCAAGAAAGAAATTTAAGTTTGATGCAAGTGGCTAAAATTTATTCGGTTTTATGTGAGCGGTGAATTAGTAGCAGTGGATGGCAAAGTAGCTTTGTTACCCATTCCATTCGGAATGGCAGATTTTTTGGTACATCATATTCATGCATTTACAATTCATGTGACGGTATTGATACTGTTGAAAGGATTGAGAATTGTTTGATCGTCTTTCTCCGAGTAAGAGGCAAAACATAATCAATTTGAATTCGGGACAGTTATTCGAAATCTTAGTGAAAGACTGAATTTGTTATCTCATGTTTACATTTCGTGAAAAATACCAATTGAAGTGGAGGGTTTCTTTTTAATTTTCAATAATAATAATGAGACTTAGTAGAATTAAGATAGAATTTGATACCAAGTTTTATGTCAATTTCAAAAAATCTAAACCTCCTTTTTTTGCAATACTCCTTAAAATAAGAACAAAGTTTCCATTAAACTAAAAGAATAAGAGGAAGAAAGAAAGTGAATCGCTCTCTTTAAAATGAAAAGTGTATGGTCCCTCGCGAATCTCAGCAATCACTTGTTCTGATTCCACATATTGATCATTTTGAACTAAAAAAAAACTTTTTGGTACTTTTCGTAGCAGATTAGATTCAGTGACTGGGGGTCTATGGTTAACCGATATAGCAAATCATCATTTAGTTATCACAATTTTTTTTCTCATAGCGGGTTATATGTATAGGACCATCTAGGGTATTAGAACTAGAAAAAGGAAAAAATATAGTAAGACTTTGATTCTTCGTCGGTGTAGTAAATAGGAGAGAAAATATAATTTTACTATCAATGGAAAAAAAGAATTTAAATTTCTTGTCTTAAATGAAAGGAATGCCTTAGACTTAGTAATGGTTTACAGTGTCATTGTAGAGAATTCCTGTCTTGTTTTCCACATCCTTCTTTTTTTATTGGTATATCAAATTCATTTTTTTTCTCATATCAGATAACAAATATATAACTAAAAAATGATTTTTTAACAAAAATTCGTTCAATTTTACTATAAAAAAGGAAGAATTTTGAATCTTGATCCATACAGTAATGTTGTTTTGAATCCAATCAAATTGAATTGGTATTTTTTTTCATCAAAATTATTATAATATTGGATTTATCTATGCTTAAACAAATGACATTTGATCAAAATATTACTTTAATCACATAAAGTATGTTAGTTCATAATAATTATTCGCTTTGGACAAATGTAATTCCGATCTCATATATTAAAAATATTTTATAGTTTATATGAAAAATAAAATATTACATAATATGAAATAAATGAAAGAAAAAAGACTCAATAAAAGATTAAATATTATATGTTTTACATTCATTACCACAAACATACGCAAGAATTCCATACGCATTTCGAATTTGGGAATAGCACAATATCATCAATTCTATCACCAAAAAGAATTCTACTTTTAATACATCTTCTTGATATTCTTATGATGTTAAGTGTTGTACCATACAAAAAGTCAGATCTTGCATCTATGTTTCTCATCAACAAAATCTTGTACATAAATCCAATTAGCCTTCAAGTGTTTCTATAGTTTGTAGAAATTAATCTGATCAAATTAAAAATAATGTGTTAAAAGTATGAATAAAAATTATAATAATGAAAAGTATAAGAACTATAATAAAGCACGATAAAGAATCAATTTTGAACAATTAAAATACAAAAAAATGAAATAATGAAATTGATTATAGCAAGATATAAAAACCGTAAAATTGAAAAAAATTCTATTTCCTTTGCTTCAACATGACTAACCAGAATCCCTTAAAAGCCCTCATATTTTTGGTACATAAATTCAGCATGACTAACAACAAAAATTAATTATAGCGAAATATAATAATTGTAAAATAGATTATATCAAATATTATAGCATGAATTTTACCTAGAAACCATAAGAGAAGATAATGAGAAGTGAATAATAATTGTGAAAAAAATTTATGCTAATTGTGACGTAAAGGTAATGTATATATATAGTAGTGTATTCGAATTTTTTGGAATTAAAGGAATATTAAGAGATATTCCATTTCAAATTAATTTCGAAAAACAAATAACATATCTCCAATCATATTAAAGCCATATATGTTATAATATTTTTAGGAAAATATGATTATAAAAATAGCATTATATATCTTTTGGCATTATATATTTGATTATCAATATTTGTTTGATTAAAATAGCATTACATATTTAATATATAATGCCAAAAAACTTGGATGACATTAACTCGATGTTATACTAATTGTTTAAATATTTGTTAAACTATATCAAATGACATTTTATAATCTATTATTTAAAGGTATTTACTCGATGTTTAGATAACTATTATCATTTAACGCTTTATTTAAACTAATTATTTTTTAATTAGTTTATGATAATCGGTTACTAATTTTAAGAGTACGTTTAAATTTCTGCTTATTATGTTTTTTGAAATTAACCTTATAAATTTTCTAAACAAAAAACTAATTTCCAATGGCATATGATGTAATATCCCACATCATATTAAGGTTATTTATTTTAAAAGTTACCTTTTATTATATAGAAAATATCAATAAATATTGAGTGTCACTATTTTAATCTGTAATGTAAACTTTAATCTTATCATTTTTTCATTGGTCTGCTTTTAAATCTGGATCCTTGAGTTTAAAAATTAATAAATTTCCATCATTGAAAAAATGAAATATATGTATTTATTAATACAAAAATAAATATTATTAGTTTTTTTTAAAGTAGTTAGTTCTCACGCTATAGTCATGTATGATTCTAGATATTTTTCAATATTATTCTTATGATTTGTTCATTGTATGTTGAATTATTTTAGGGAAATTTCACTCCATGACAATCAATAAATTCAAAATTAAGGATATGACAATGATAAATTTTAATTAGGAAAATAACAATATATATTACCAAAAAGTCTTTCAAAAACGTGATAAAAAATATTGTTAGCAATTCTTCTAGGGACTTTTTGGTAATATGTGTTGTTATTTTCTAATTAAAATTTATCATTGTCATATCCTTATTTTTGCAATTTTCTATGGTTATTGAATAAATCATCCATTATTTTACTAATAAACATCAATTTTCTGTATATATACATGTTGGAGATAAAAAAAGATTAATCATGTGCATGACTTGGAAAACCATATTGTTTAGTTATAAAGCTCCAATAATGGTAATTATTACTTTTGATTTCAATAGTTGTATTTAAAATATTAATAATCATGCTTTTCCTAGATTACAACTTAGTAGAATATAGCAAACAAAAAAGCAAGGGACATGCAATAACTAAAGCGGTAACTTAATAATCTCTTAAAAGACATTATACCAAGGTCATGTTCGTTGTGCATCTGGCTGTTGCATTCAAATGTAGCTGCTAGATATTGTTCGTTTGAACATATAATTATGTCTTAGTTGGATGCAGTGGCTGTTGCATTCAAATGCAGCTGCTAGATATTGTTCGTTTGAACACATAATTATGTCTTAGCTGGATGCAGCAGAGAGATGCATCATTTAGATACATATAAAAGTTTTAAAATTTTCAGATGCGTTTCGTGAATGTAATCAGATGGAGATGAACTCTTAAAATCTTAAAAAGATCAGATTACCCTTAATTAAAATTAAAATTACATCCAACCAAAA
Organism: Lepidium aucheri; assembly: GCA_900406435.1. Classification (NCBI taxonomy): domain Eukaryota; kingdom Viridiplantae; phylum Streptophyta; class Magnoliopsida; order Brassicales; family Brassicaceae; genus Lepidium; species Lepidium aucheri. The sequence continues at coordinate 6,284 of OVBA01003740.1, forward strand.
CCAACAAAAAAAATTATCGATCTCACAAACCGTATCTTCGTCGCCTCCGTATTTTCTTTCTAGGGTTTCTTCATTGTAAAATCGTGGAAGTAGATTTTTCCGTTAATCTCTTTTTATTGTTGTTCTAGATTTGTTGTATTCTGTTTAAGCTTTGTGGGTTTAGCTTGATTTTTGCCGGTATAGCTTGATATGAGAGATTTTCTGTGTTTATTTGATTTTCAGACCTGAGAAACTTTGATGTCTTTGGTTATTTCTTTTTAAGCTGATTTTTGTTCTCTTTGGTATTAGATTTGTTGAGGAGGGACTACAACATTGACCAGAGATTCAATATTTCACTAACAAGGTCACTGGTAAGAATTTTGATGAGAATAGTCTTAGCTTTTAAATGAAAATTTTTATATTTGTCTTTGAGTGTCTGTGACTATCTTATTTCTGTTCTTGTTGGCTTTGATATTTTTATTGTTTCAATTGAATAATGGGCAAGATTACCTTTGTTTTGTTCTCATCAGTCTGTGATTCTGTTCCAATTGTTGCAGTAGTTTTTGTAGAAAGATTTCAGTAAAGTTTAGTTACATTTGTGATTTTTGAGAATCATATGTTATAACCTTTTGAATGATCATCTAAAGCTGGAACAAGCTCAACTTCTGGAAGCTGGAGACATGCAGCTTAACTCCACATTAGCTATTGCTAAATTTTGATATTGGGTTTTGATATTGGGTTTTTTTCTTCTGTTGGCTCTTCACTGTTCATCTTAAACTATTAAACTTAATCACTATTGGGTCGGTGAATTGTGTTTGAAGAGGTTTTAGTATTACTAGTCATATACTTAAACTATTAAACTTAATCACCATTGGGTCAAATCCCAAACAGCTGAAAATCCCTCTATGTTTATTCTTTTTGTTTTGTGATAATTTGAAAAAAGAAGGAAAAACAGAGAGGAAGGCAGAGCCAGATAGGATAGGAGAGAAGTGGAATGGGTAGTGTTTTTTTTTTCAACATTGGGCCACAACTGACCGACCCATTAGCCAAGTTCTTGCATAATGCAGGTGACGGGACTCGATCCCTGAATGTGCAAGTGCGTCTGCCTTTAGTGGACTTACTGTCTGTCATTAGGCTAAAGATCACTTTCAGTGGAATGGATAGTTAAGAAACCCGGTTTGGGATTTTACCATATTGTTCAGCTATTTTGTATTACTAGTGATAGACTCGTTAGAGCTAGAATATATGACCCTGCAAGGCAAATCTTGAAGGAGTTGTCTTGGATGAGTGATACATCAAGCATTGTTTTTATTGCTTTGATGACCTTGTACAGGCTTTGCAATTCAAACCCTTCTATTTTCGACAATTTGATTAATGTATATATAAGAGAAGGAATGATTTGCAGAGGTTTTAGTTTGGTGTCTTTGAAATTGATATTTTTTTTCTGCAACGTATTTGTTTGTTGCTTTCATTATTACATTTACAACTATTTGATTATGTTACTTATGTGGATTTTTTAATTAACTGATTGTGTTTCTTATTATATTTTTATATTGAATTTTGGGGAAAACAATGACATTTATTTTAGGGATTGCATTGGTGCTTTTGATGGTACACATGTACCGGTTTATTCTCCATCTAGAAATGTTGAACCATATAAAGCTCGAAAAGCTGAAGCAACAATGAACGTGCTTGTTATATGTAATTTTAGCATGAGATTCATATATGCTTACGCTAGGGTGCCTAGGAGAGCACATGACACTAAGGTGTTGACATATTGTGCTACATAAGAGCCTTTTTTCTCATCCTCCCAATGGAAAGTATTACTTGGTAGACTCAGGGTATCCAACCAAAACTGGTTACTTAGGGCCTCATAGTAAGACTAGATATCACCTTGATCAGTTCATCAGGGGAGGACAACCAACAACTACTAGAGAATTGTTTAACTGTAGATATTTTGGTTTTTGTTTTATATTTAATTTTAGATTTTTGTTTAAAATATTTTCAAAATATGGTAGATAATAAGTTTTTAGAAGTTAACTATATTTATAAGTAGTATATTAAATGATCATAAATATTTATATGTTTTTGAAAAATATGATAAAAAATTATATAGAAATAATTAATTTGTAAATGTTGATAGTTATAAATGGTTAAATAAAATAAAAATTGTTAAAATTAGTTTAAGTAGTTTAAAAATTTAAGTATTTAAGAAAAAAATATTTTTAAATTTTTAAATAATAATTTATTATTTTGTTATATAAATTCAAATAAAATAATAATTTATTCTTTCATTAATATAAATTTAATTAAAATAATATTCAAAAGATTAATGATATTTTTTTAGTCGTTTTATTTATAAATGCATCTGGGTGCAAATATCAATTGACCAAATAAACAAACATACATCTAGATATTACATCTAGATGTATAACTCAACATGCAAACGAACAACATCCAGCTGTTCCATCCAGATGGTGCAGCTAAATGCACCATCTGAATGGAGCATCCAGATACACAAATGCACCATCTGGATGGAACAGCCAGATACACAAACGAACATGAGCCAAGTCAAATTATTCTTTTAATATCCATAAGTATGATACATAGTCAAAAATAGATTTGCTAAAATACCTATTGTTTTATTATTTGTGGTAAATAATAGTCGAATTTTTGATGACATAGTCATTGGTTTGATCATCTAGCATTAGACTGAAAATATCAACTCAATTTTTGCTTTACTAATACTAACATATGTATTCTATAAATTATTCATATTAAATCTATTATCATTTATAATACAAAATAATTGTTGATTAAGTTGTGTAATTAAATGTATATATGTAGTTTTCTACCCTAGTTTGGTGGTAAGAAAATGGGTAACTTTGAATGATGGGGTTCGGGCTATAAAATAATTTTTTTGTTTCAATTATTGAAATTTTATTAATTTATTGATAAGCTAATTAAATCAGAATTTTAATTTAAAATTAAGTAAGTACATCAATTTATCAAAATGTTAATTTATAGATTATTAGTTTTTAGAGATCTTGTGCATTTTAAACCTATATCAACTTGTACATAGAACATATATTTATATGCTAAGAATAGGTAAAGAAAAATTAGGAGTTTTAGTTATAAACATTGTCAATTATTTCTAAATTTCTTCATCCAACATTAAAGTCTACACGAATGTACTAGCAATCCACTTTAATGAATTACACTACAAATTAATAACTAACACTACAATTTTAATTAATTTTGTAGTAATATTAGTTTTTTTTTAATTGAGGAACGGAAAGAAAGCCCTCCAAATTTATATAACTAAAAACCATTCAACAAACCGTGTGTAAGTTAGTGAAAGCAATCCTATATAAGTTCAAAAGAGAAAGCAAATTCGGAGAGATATAAAAAATGATAATTTAAAGATAAATCAAATACATAGTTAGCTAAATTTTCCGCCAGACTTTTCACTTATGTATATACATGAATGATTCAGATTCACCAGTCCTTTTCGAAGAAGTTATAACATAAACGTACTAGGAAAGACATGAGATGAATGAAGATCACTAATCTATGTTCTAAGAAAACATGCCACTATCTCTAAATCTACTTCAACTTCCACATGAAAAGCTCCGCAATCCCATGCAATAAGTAAGATATAACAGACTCTGTATAATTCGGCTAAAATAACTAAGCATGAACCTATATTTACTGCAAAACTGCCACACCACTCCTAATTTCCATCCGTAGCACTCCATCGACTGATGCTAGTCCCGAACTGCCTCTAGAAGCCTCATCTGTATTTAGATTCAACCTCCTTGCTTCTGGTGGCTTCCATGAAATAACTCTTTTGACCCTGTTTGAATTTATGTCAAGGTTCCTAAGCTGGCTTGAGCAAGCTAATATCTCGGCTTTTCTCTTTGGTAAATTGAGTCCGATCATGACACACTCACTGGTTGTTAAACACATTGCAGCACCACCAACACGAAGCCCACCATAATATTGTTTCAAAAATAATAGACCAAGAGGTACCATGAATCTCGTCATGATAACCAAGATTAACAAACAACCAATGTAGTAAAATACTTTTAAAGAAGATAGATTACTATGTCTGAGTTACCAATCAGACCCAAAACTCGGATATTGTTGGACAATCTCTAAAACTAATGATAAGAAATTCGTTCCCACATTTCCAGACTTGACAGAGAGTACAGTCAGTGAGATGTCTTTTACATCATTCCATGTTTGTCATTAGAGCTTTGTAGACAATCAACCATAAGAACATGCATATCATTTTTGGAACTAACTTCCAAATGTGTTTGAAGATACAGTGAATGACCCATCCTCTGTTTTATTCCAAGAGATACTATCCACATTGTTTGTTACCTCATCAACCACTCATGAGCATAATTGTAGCACATTCCACTTAGGAATGTAACTAGAGATCAAATCAAAATTCCACTCAACAAAACTATTCCAGAGATCCTTTACCTTCAAGGACCAAGCATTCTCAGGTAGTGGCAGCAACATATGATTATATAGCGGTTCCCATAATAACTATTTATCCGACCAAAAATCCGTTTGTTGTCCATTTCTTATATTTTTTTCAAATTTCTTAAGAAGAACTTGCTCGACACCCTTTTTGATACTATACCAAGTAACATAGCCAACATCTGATTTAAAAAGTCATGAAAGTCACAAGCTTCTGAAACAACATACTTCTTACGAAGAAGAGCCCATAGACTAGAGTGGTCATGAAGCAAGCGCTATCCTACCTTGGTGATTAATGACATATTCATTTCTTAAGCTCTATGAATGCCAAGATCACCTTCGGCTTTCAGTTTACTCACTATTTACCAATTAACCAAATATTGTTTACGTTGTTCACATGTGCTTCCCCAAATAAATTGTCATGAACTTTTATCTAGATGCTTTAGTGTAACCTTTGAGAGTGAATTAACACTATTATAATGAATTATGATCGATGCTAAGAACGATTTTGTCAATTTTAGTCTACCAGCAAGCTTCAAAACTCTCCCCTTCCAACCAGTAAGCAGTGATGAGATAAGATCCAAAATATCTCCAAATATAGATATTTTAATACCTTTTGGAGAATATTCCCAAGTACGTGCCTATATTCTTTGTCAATTTAGTCCCACTAACTGTACTAATCTCATTATCTAGGTCCCGACTCACATTCTATAGAAATAACACCTTCAATTTGTCCAAGTCCATCCGTTGACCCGAAGTTTCACATAAGATCTAAAAAGCACGCCTAATGATCCGAGTTTGTGCCAGAGAAGCCTCGACAAACAAAATCAAATCATCTGCAAAAATATATATGAGAGAGTTTTGGACCCCCACAAGATAGCTGAAAAGATTTCCGCACCTCTCTTGCAACCGCCAATTATATTAAGTGATAAAGACATTCAATACACAAGATAAAGAGATACAAAGACAAAGGATCTCCTTGCGATAAACCCTAGCTAGCTGAAAACCATAAGACTTTTCCCCATTCCACAACAATCTCATCTCTGATCACAAAACGCATTGCATTATCCAATTAATCCACTTAGTTGGTAAATTAACAGCTTGCAAAGAGTCCTCAAGAAAATCCCATCTCCATCTGTCATAAACCTCTTCCAACTCTAGTTTTACCAACATTCAACCCTTGTATTCTTTCTTCCTTCTTATAGAGTGTACTACCTCTTGTACAATCACTATACTATCCGCACTCATTCGGACAGACAAGAAGCTAGCTTGAGCTGGCCCAATTGTTTTCATCATAATTGGTTTCAATCAGAGAACCATTGCTTTTGTAATCATCTTGAAGAGGACATTGCACAAGCTAATTAGACAAATTTTTTTTAGTGCTATCCATTTTAAAAACCTTAGGGATAACACTAGAAACATGTCATTAGTTCCATTTGGTAGGAGTCCATAATCAAAATTGTTTATGACAAAGCAAATAACGAGTTTTCCCACAACATCCCAATTATGCTGATAAAAAGTGAGTTGAAATCCATCAATACCGGAATCTTTATAACAATTTCTACTAAGAACTGCATGTTCAATTTCCAGCATCATAAATGATTTATTTAAAAGCTCCAAATCTGTGTTATCTAACATGTAGGAAGCCGACCTGTGTTATCTTTTCATTGTTACCAAGCCCAACATCCAAGGAATATAAGTCTTGATAATAACTGAGCACCATGAGGATCTGAAACACAAATATCATAATCATTTTTAAGAAGATCAATTTTATTCTATCATCTCACAATTAGGATAAGGTCCACTATACAATCTCCCCTCCCCCCCCCCCCCCCCCCNAAAATCGGACATGAAAGTTTCCTCAACCATTGATGTATGAAAATTTTTGGTATTTTGATCACCAAAGGCCACCCATTTCCCCCATGATTATTTGAACCAAAAAACTTCTTCATGTTCCAAAAATCACGTATATCTCTTATAACAACATTGCTTCCTTATCAAACAATAGCTGTGATGGGTTCAAGTCAATCATTTTAAACTTCAACAATCTCTTGTAATATTTTATCATTTCTTCTAGACTTATCTATCCTACTTCTTTAGGGTACCCTCAAAACATATGATTACTTTGTTTCAAGAAGAGTTTATTAACTCTTTAGTTCAAGGTTGAGCTTCAAAACGAAATGGTCTCCTTTGTGGTTTACAAGAAATTTTCGGATGAAGTTGTATACGTAGAGTCACATGATCCAAAAACAAGAAAGGAAGATGCAAAACTACAGCTTCCGATCACCTCAATCTCGATTACGCACGACAAAAGATGTAGTTAAGTCTTTTTGTAAAAAAATTAACATCAAACATACCTCTTTTCCAACTAAACCGATTACCTTGAAAACCCAAGTCCAACAATAATAGCTTTTGAATTCCGTTTCCGAATGCAAGAGAATTTCGTGACAGCCAGCCACTGCCTCCCGTTCGTTTGTCAATTTGAATAATCAGATTAAAATATCTTCCAATCAGTGAATATTAGTTTACCGATATACTAATTCTGAAAACTCAATTTAGTACCTAAGAATTGTGTTGACAAGAAGCCTAAGAGAGTTATATTAATTTCTAGAGGTTATTAATAAAAAGGGTATTAATTTGATTTTTTTTAACTTTTTGTTTTGGTAAAAAAAGGAAGAAAAACTCCCAAGATAATTCAATATAAATAGAAAGAATCAAGTCAAAACACTCCTAAGAAATGTACTTCACTGAGCATCATCTAAAACAATCGTAGAGACCTCCATCAGAGTCAACATAAAAAAATGAACAGACAATGGGAAATTGGCTTCCTCTTGAGGCGATTTCAACGGCAAAATTTCTCACTTCTTTTTTTCATCTTCTTCGGTGGATCTCTCGCTGTCGGAGCCCCCTCCCTTCTTCTTCTCAAGATCTGTCTCACCTAATGGGGTGCAACCAAAAGCCAAAAAAGAAATCCCCTCGCCGCTCCTCAAAGCCCAAATCTCCGCCGGCCAAGAAAATGCCGGGTATTCCTCCATCTGTATTGGTTGTAGAAGCTGGCCCCTCCAGCATATCTGATGCCCCGCTCTTCCTCAGACTCTGTCACCTCCAATTGAGCCTTTACCTGATTCTTCAATTGCTAGGGTTTTGGGTAAAGCCTCCTTGCTAGAACCAAATTCACAGGTTGTTGTGGAAATTGCTTATACCTACATCATCTTTGCCAGCTCAGCCACTTCCTGTGCTTCTAAGCCAACCATTGTCTCCCCTCCATTGTCTTTGGACCCTGAACACCATCTAGCTCCGACCTCCCCACAGCTTGTCCCTATAGTCACCTCTAATAGCTAGGCTGGCCTCTTTAAATCCTCTAGCAACTTTATCTCAAGGAAAGGTGAACCGTTTGTTCTTCCCTCTAGTAAAGCTTGTGTGAGAATTCCAAATTATGTCATTGAGAAGCACAAGCATTCCTAAGCGTGCTTTGTTATTGGTCAATTCTACTCTGACCCATCACCGTAAGTGATAGTTCACTCCATCTTCAACAGTATCTAGAGTAAGTTGTACAAAGATATCTGTATCAAAAAATTCGAAGGAAATGCGTTTCTTCACTTCATTCCTAATAACAAGACTTGAAAACGGGTAGTTGGGCAAAGTCTTTAGAGCATTGAGGGGCAAACTTATGTTTGTTGCCCCATGGAACCAGGAGACACCCTAGAAAAGCCAGAGCTAACCTCTGCTCCAGCTTGACTAGAGTTTAGAGACGTCCCTTATCCCTTATTCAATGTTGATGGTTTAGTTCACATTGCGAGCATCCTTGGTGAACCTATCATGATCGACTCAGCAACTGCCAACAAATCCATCGTTGGCATTGCTAAGGTCTTCACTGCTATTGATCCCAAAAAACCTTTACGTGAGACTGTAAGTGTACAATTTCATTATGGGGTGATCAAGAGTGTTCGAGTGTCTAATGCTTAGATGCCGTCTGTTTTTGAGTTCTGCAAAGGCATCAGCCATTCCATCAATCGTGTGCTTTGGCTCCAGTTACCTGCACTGGTTGCAAGTAGACGAAGCATGTAACTATAAATTGCCCGAGAGCTAGGAAAGCAAAAGTTATCGATATTCCTATCTCACGGACTGTGTGTTGCCAAGTTCTCCTACACCAAGCCCAATTGTTGAAGCCTTGACTGGCCTCCAAGCGATTTAGGTAGCTCATTCCGCTATAATTGTGCATGAGTCTACTTCTTTAGTTGCCCCATCCCATGCTGCTGTTAAGCCAGAGACTGGCCCGATACTAGCCCTTATATCTTCATTTCCTGCATCTTCTTCTGCAACAAGTGAGAGTTAAATTACGCCTATCCCTGCATTAGTCGCTACTTCTCTAGGAATTCCTCTTACTTGTAAGGGAAAGGTTCTGCCTGACCTGTCTTGTCCCCAACCTCTTAAGCAAATCTGTGTGGTGAAGAAAAGGTCTACGGTAGATCCTTACTCATTCATGGGTTTTCTTTTGAATCAAGCACACTTATTTGGTGATGATGAAACATGGGAAGATGAAAAATTTAAGGAAGTGGTGTCTCGTACAAACAGAAAGGGAGGAGGGGGCAAGAAACCCTAAGATCTTTGCCAATGATAGCAAACTCTTTTTGTTAGAATATCTACGATTTTAATAAGCGATCACATTGTAGCAGACTTAAGGATTGGTTACATAATAACATGCATATTTCCGGGTGCCTCTTGGAGACACCTGTACAGAGAAATAAGTGCAGTAAACTAATTAGAAATGTCTTCCTAGATTGGTTGTTTAGCCACAACTATGAGTTTTCTGACCTTGGCAGGATCTAGGTGCTTTGGCATCCCTCTGTGCAAGTCTCTATCCTTTCAAATTTTTTGCTGATGGTTTCATGCAGGTTTATCATTCCTCAGCACCCTCCATTTGTTGTCTCCTTCGTCTATGTATCTAACGACTTGACTGAAAGGTCTTAGTTGTGGGCTGAGTGGGTTGATTTCTCTCATCTTCCAACAATTATTAATCACCTTTGGTTATGCTTATGTGATTCCAATCAAATAAAGGATCCACAAGAGCATTCTTGATATATTGATTCCCCTTCAGATATTGCCACCAGAGCTTTTCGAGATTCTTTTATCAGTATAGATTTGGATGACCTTTATTTCAGAGGTTATTTCTTCACCTGGTGGAACAAGAGACGTAACTATCCCATTACCAAAAAACTGGACAGAGTTCTGGTTAATCTTCCTGGGCATCTCAATTCCCACTCGCTTCTGCTTTCTTTGGAGAACCAGATCTCTTTGATCATGCAGTTTTTTTAGTTGCTCTCCAAGTTGTTCCTCCTCCATAGAGGCGGCCATTTAAGTTTTTCAACTATCTGCTGGATAATGAAGATTTCACCACCATAGTGTTTTTTGGTTCTCTTTCAATTTTCCAGGTTCCAGTATGTTTATCAGTTCTCAAAAGTTGAAAGCGCTCAAAAAACCTATCAAGGATTAAGCAAAACTACTCCAAACTTCAGCTTAGGACTCGAGAAGCGCATGAAGAACTTCTGTTATGTCAATCTCGACTGCTTGCTGCTCCCTCCTCGAGTCTGGAAAATGAGCAGCTTCAGGCTCAAGACAAATAGCAGATTCTAATAAATGTTGTGTCCAAATTTCTTCATCAGAGATAAAGAATTTTGTGGTTACGAGATAGAGATTTGAACTCCTATTTCTTTCACAGAGTTGTCAATACCTGAAAATGGTCAAATCTTGTCTCTTTCTTAATTGAAAGGAATGGTATTAGGATTGAATCACCCTAAGGAATGCTGGACCTTTGTGTTAACTACTTTAAGTCTTTACTTTTCCCGAAATCCTCATATCTGTAGTTCAGCAAGAGGATATTGTAGTTCTACATAATTTCAGATGCTCTAATTAAAATATTGTCAAATTATCCTCAGATTTTTCCCCGATAAAAAGCAAAGAGGCGCTTTTCTCATTGCCCCACAATAGAACTTGCAAACCAGATGGATATTCAGCTAAATTCTTTATTGAATGTTGGGACTTAGTTGGTGGTGAATTTTTCTATGCAATCCAAGAATTATTTACTTCATAGAAGTTACTAAAAGAGGTGAATACTACAAGCCTTGTCCTGATTCTAAAGATCACAAATGCGTCTAGACCCTCCAATTTCTGACTTATTTCCTGCCTCAACACTATCTACAAAGTAATTTTAAGCTCCTCTCACTTTGTCTAAAGGAGATCCTTCCACAAGTGATTAACAACAATGAGTCAGCGTTCATCTTAGGTAGATTATTAGCTGAGAATGTTCTTCTAGCTTTTGAGATTATTCAAGGCTATGAGCATCTCAATATGCAATCAAGCAGAATGTTGAAAGTTGATTTGCAGAAAGCTTTTGATTATGTGAAATGAGATTTGGTTCGGTCAGCATTAAGGGGACAACAATCCCTGAGGTATTTATAGGTTGGATTCATGAGTGTATCTCTTCAGCCTCCTTCTCCGTAACCATTAATAGAGCATTAGGTGGTTACTTCCATAGTACCTAGGGTTTAAGACAACGGGATCCTCTTTCACCCTTTCTTCTTGTTCTCGCCATGGAAGTTTTTTTCAAAATTAATCTCATCACGTTTTGTCTTAGGATACATCAACTTTCATCCGAGAACATCAGGATTGGAAATCTCTCACTCGATGTTTGCTGCTGATGTAATGATAATTTTTTGATGGAAACAACTCCTCTATGAATGGTATCATCGATACATTAGATGATTTACTTCTTGGTCCGATTTGTCAATGAATGCCCAAAATACAGAGCTGTTCATTGCAGAGGTTTCTACTATAGACGAATCAGTTATGCAAAGCAATGGTCTCTCACCTGGTACACTTCCTATAAGGTATCTAGGCCTGCCTCCAATGTTTAGAAAGCTGAAAGTGTTTGAAGTTAGTCTGCTGATAGAAAAGGTCAAAGCTAGACTCAGGAGATGGGATGTGAAAGCCTTATCTTTCTATAGCTTCAGTTATCTCAGGCATGGTCACCTTTTGGATTTCAATTTTTCGCCTCCCAAAGGCCTGCATTCGGAAAATAAAATCAACTTTTTCTTGTTTTATGTGGTTAGGAGGTTTAGAAAACCCTAACAATGCTAAGGTTTCATGGGCTACGGTTTGTCTACCTAAGTCCGAAGGTGGGCTGGGACTTAAGTGTATTACATATATGAATACAACTCTTAATTTGAAGTTTATTTGGCTCCTCTTTTTCAAGAGTGGTTCTCTATGGGTGGGTTGGCACAAATTTTACTACTTTGCATCTCTAGCGGTTTTTTGGACTATGAAAGAAAGACAATCATACTCATTACTTTGGAGGTCTTTTTAAAAGCTCTGACAACTTGCTGCTATGTTTCTCAAATGCAACTTAAGAATGGCAAAGATGGAAGCTTTTGGTGGGACTCTTGGTCACCTCTTGGTCTACTCATTCACCTCTTTGGGGACTCGGGACCAACGACCTTAGGAGTATCTCTTCTAGAAGCTATAGCAGATTGTGCCTCAACTACAACATGGTAGTTGCCTCAACCAAGATCAGATGTTGCGGTGTCTCTCCATGCCCACTTGACTACCATTATGTTAGCTTTTCAAGGCCAATCCTCCTACTCTTATGAGTGGATATCTGAAGGCTCCAAAACACAACCCTTCTTATCGTCTTCCACTTGGAATTCTGTGCGCAACAAGGAATCGAAGAAATAATGGTACAACACTATTTGGTACAAAGGTGCATCTGCTCGATATGCTTTCAACATGTGGATTTCCCACTTTGACATATTGCCATTTAGATCTCGGCTCCTTTTTTGGGGTATGCAAGTTTCTCCTTTTTGTTGTTTTTCCTCACACTTCTTAAAGACGAGAGATTATCTCCTCTTTCACTGCAAATAAAGTATAGCTCTTTGGTCAATGGTTTGTCACAAGCTAGCCTTACCGGACACATGCTCTGTTAACTAGGACGCTTTCATCCTCTGGGCTCAGCTTTGCTCTTCAACGGCGCCTTTGATTTTGCGGGAAATTGTAATGCATGAATTGTTTAATACCATCTAGCACCAACGGAACAATGCACTGCATAACTGCACCGACATTCTTTCGCTTACTCTCTTCAAAGATTGACAGGATCATAATTAATCAAATTAACGCTTAGTGCACTAGGAAAAAGTTTGGAATCCTAATGTTATTGGTTACACTATCCAATTTTTTTTTAGTTTTATGTTCTTGTTTTTAATTTTTTTTGCCAAACAGTTAATGAAAATGCATTTTTTGCTAAATCATCCGTAAGTCTTTAAATATGTGAGACACATATAATTTAATCCCTTAACAAAAATTATAACACAATTATATTAGGAAAGATTGTGGATGTGAGTCATCCAATAATGTGTTAGATAAATTCTGTTAGAAAATTTAAAGAAGTTTTACTATAGTTAGAAAAACCAACAAATTGGTAATTTCTTAAATGTTATAACAAAGAGAAAAAACAACTCTTGGTTCATAAAAAACAATATTATCTCTTACTGTGAAAACTAAATTCCAATGCTATTAAATTTGTTCTAAATAAACAAACATTTCTTAATCTTTTAGATTATCATGAATGAATATGTCCTATTTGTGTTTACAAATTGCGTTTACATATTTGTCGTCATTGTCACGTGCGTTTTTTTGCGGATACGTTAAGAGTAAGAGCGTGCAAATAAGAGTAAGAGTAAGACCAGTTCCAACTTTTTTTTTTTTTTTTTTTTTTNTCCACCTTGTCTTTGATTCTTCAGATCAATATATAAACATTTTTCTTTTATTTTTATTTTGTTTACAGCCTTATTTTTACTAATATTCTCATAATCCAAAGTTATTGTTCAACATATGGACTAATTTCAGTGTATACAAATTCTCTTACGTGGATTCACTTGTAGTGCCAAAAAGTGCATCAACAACTTTAATTCTTTTAAATTATATTTACATTTTACTTTTGCTATAATCATAGAAAATGTCTGTATAAGGGGGTTGTGAGCTCTAGGAGGATGGTTAGACAAAACATTGAGAATTATTAGGAGCAAGCAAGTTCGGTTTATAATAAATAGACCAAACATATATGAAGTTGAATTGGGCTCAATTGATTAATAAGTAGGCCTTGGCCTGTATAGCACACCATGAGTTTACATTAAAAGAGAGTACTAGAAAGGGAAAAAAATTGACAGTATGACATAGGTGTTTAGCAATAGTGTTTTTCTCTCTCAGACACTTTTACCAAGATAGTTTTTCCATTTGGTTTTGAACTTTTTCTGGTAAAGTTTTTCAAAAAGTTCACTTCATTTTTACTCAAAACAAGCTGTATTTTCCTAAAATGGAAAGCTTGAAAACCGATTTTTGGTTTTCCGAACTAATTTCTATAGATCTCAACCGTAGAAGGTAAGCTGGCCTCGTTCTCTGCCTGGATCTGTAATATGTCTTATGGATCTACTACTGCAACTGGCCGCTAAATGAGATCTTATTCCCTCTCACTATTCAAGTGAAGAACATTTATGGAGATGGTGTTACCCTCTCTTAGTTATTATACCTCCTTCTTTACTCACTATGGTCGAAAAGTTGTTATTGATATGCTTTTTCCACTTCTTCTCTCTGTGTAGATTTGCACTTTCAAAGAGCTAAAAGCCAAATTCTCTACAATAAAAAAACGTTGCTTTGTAAGATGTCCACTCGCATACCTTGGAGTGAGAAAGGAAAGAGTATTGTGGAGATTGAACAACTTGTCTTCAAGATTACAGTCCCAAGTTTTGATAACTCTGCTCTTCTACAAAAATACAATCTAACTCTCATTAGACGTGTTACAAATATCCGACAGCAATGCATCTGGTCCTTAATACCGTTCTTATCAGAACATTAGAGAACAAGAGTGAAATTTCTGGGAGCAGAGTTGGGACAAGGAAGATTTCAATTTCAATTTGACTCTGAAGAGGACCTTCAACTTGTTCTATAGAATCAACCGTATCACTTTGCCAGGTGGATGGTTATTTTGCAGCATAGAAACCTTCAGCGGATGCAAACTTCCCCTCGGATATTCCCTTTTGGATTAAAGTACAAGGGATTCCTGTTCATTTATGGTCAACGAAAATGCTAAAGAGTATTGGCAATGGCATTGGAAATATATGGCTCCCAACATCTCTACCACTACTTTCAGGGTGCGTGTGATGATTAATGGTCTGAAACCTCTTACAACCTTTACCAATGTCGAGTTTGCTACTGGCGAGATAGTACTAGCACATCTAGTCTATGAGAAATTAGGTAAGCATTGTTCCTTATGTCATCGCCTAAACCATGAGCTTAAGGACTGTTCTCTGAACCAGAAGAATGAGTTGCAGCAGCCATCTACGGTGGACCCCAAAAAGAGTAGCCAAGGCAGATCAGAAATGCCTTCTAGACCACAATTGAGTAGATAAAAAATCTCTGACTCAAACCTTTTGAGAAAGAATCCCTTCTCTAGTAGACATAGGTCTACTTCTGAAAGCATCTCTAGAACTTTTACACCGTCCTATCATCCTTATAAAAGGCTGGACTACACTACTAGAAATTGACCTAAAAGGTCTCAACTCTCAAGGAGTCAATCTGTTAGGGAACCCGTGATTAACCTAGATGATGTCCCTGCAGACCCTACTAGATCGTCTAATCTTATAATGCCTCAGATGTGGAGACCAGTTACAAAGCTTGCAAGCAATGGTAACTCACCATCGAGAAAAGAGGACCTTTTTGAATCATCTAGAAGGCGTAGACCACCTCTAAATATGATCGATTCTCTGTCCCCTATCTCCAAGGAGGCACCTTTACCAGCTGTGCAAGCAGCTCTCACTGACCTTCGAGGAGTGATGGAGCGTTATACCTCCTGTACGGATCCTGAGGAAAGTGCAGCAAGAAAAGAACGGTACAGATTAGCAGAGGACTCTGGAGAATTGACTTGACAAGCAGTTAAGATGGCTAAAAATGCAGAGTGGGTCTCTGAAGTTGAGGAGATGTTGAATAAAGATTCTCCACGGGATCAAAGAATCTCTCTTGCAGAGCGTTTAGGTCCAGTGAACCTTGTTGGCGAGTCTGAGGGAGCCTCTCCCCTAGGATTGCAGCAGCCTCTTCGTAAGCGTCCTGGTAGACCTACAGGGAGAAAGCCAATAAACCTTAGTCCTAAAGTGTTCTCTAGAGCTGGTACAAGGAAACGAAGAACTGTCAGTCTTAGAACCTCTCCAAGAAGAAAGCTACATATGGATCCAGAATCCCAAGAGACAACAAGTTCAAAGTACTCAAAACTTAGAACATCCAAAGGAAAATCAGTTAAAGGAAAAGAAGTAGCAGGACCATCACAACAATTACCTCTTATCCCTGCTATTAAGAAGAAGAAGATGGAATTTGAAAATCCATCTACTCTTGGTCCTTAACCATTTTGAGTTGAAACTGTCAAGGTTTGAGAAATTCCTTGACAGTTCGAAGCTTGAAAGAAGTACATAAAAGTGCTTCTCCGGATGTAATTTTCCTATGGAGACTAAAAATCAAGATGTGTTTGTTCTTAATAAAATTAAGTTAATAAATTATCCTAGTTATGCTATAGTCTCTCCAATAGGACATTGAGCTGGTGGGCTTCTACTCCTTTGGAAATCTGAGGTGAAACTCGATATCATAACTACAGCTCCTAATCTTATTGATACAAGAATCATCCATGAGGATAAATTTTTTACCTCTCCTTTGTATATGGGCATACAGAGAGATCACACAGAAGAATCCTTTGGGATACTTTAAAAGAAAATGCGGGTCTGAGAAACTCTCCTTGGTTCCTCATGGGAGACTTCAATGACATAACAAATGCTGCAGAGAAAGAAGGTGGAGTGGTTAGACCTGAGTCATCTTATGCAGATTTTAGATCTTTATTTTATGAATGTGATCTAATGTGCAACATACCGGAAACCCTTTATCCTGGAGAGGGATAGGGAAAAATCAAGTGGTGAGATGTCGGTTGGACAGAGCTATTGCTAACAGCTCATGGATGGATCTATTCCTATCAAGTTTTTGTGAATATCTTTGGTTTCAAGCTTCATACCACAAACCAATCCTCACTCTCGTTAACCCTGAAAAGAAATAGACAAAAAAAGCATTTAGATTTGATAGGAAACTAAGAGAAAATGATGAAATTAAGAAGTTAGTGGAGAAAGTTTGGCGTAATTACCCAACCAATTCGGTACAACAGAATCTGTCCCTGATCTGGAATGCTATTATTGAGTGGGCCAAAATTAACCAGAGGAACACCCAGGTCCAACTAGATAAAGAAAAAGCTGCTCTGGAGGAAGCTATGTCTTCGAATGAGCCAAACCTGCAATTAATCCAAGAGATAAATCAGAAAATAAATGAAGCATACTTAGCAGAAGAAAGTTTCTGGCGTCAACATAGTAGAGTGAATTGGCTGAACCTTGGTGACAGGAATGCTAAGTTTTATCTTACCTCTACTAAATCCTGAGATGCTCATAATAGGTTTTCGGTCCTGGAAGATAAACACGGCCAAGCTGTTTTCAAAGAGCAGCAGATTGCATAAACAATTGCAGACTATTTTAATGAACTGTTTACCTCTAATCTCTCTATTGGTAATGAGGCTACGCTATCTATGGTTGATCAATATCTGAGGAAGATAATGTGAAGCCTACTGCCACTCTATCTAGTGAGAAAGTTAGAAGCATGATATTCTTGATACCCGGATGATTTCTCTGCAAATTTCTTCCAATCCAATTGGCAAGTAATGAAGGCAGCTATTACAAAGGAGATCCACAATTTCTTTCATACTGGACTCTTGCCAAGTACAGTCAATGAAACCTTTGTTAGACTCATTCCAAAGGGGCTTGTAACATGGAAAGTTTTTGATTATCGACCAATAGCTTTATGTGATATGCTTTACAAAATTATTGCTGAATTTCTAGCAAAGAGAATGACGCAGCTACTCCCAAAGATGATATCTCCAACCAGTCAGCGTTTGTTCCAAATCGAGCTATATCCAATAATGTATTGATTACTCATGAGGTATTGCACTATCTAAAGACATCTCAAGCCAAGAAACAATGCTATGTAGCAATTAAGACTGATATGTCTAAGGCATATGATCGTTTGGAATGGTTCTTTATACAATCAGTTATGGAAAAGATGGGTTTTTGCAGTGAATGGATTTCATGGATCATGTAGTGTGTATGAACTGTTTCTTACTCTTACCTAGTGAATGGGTCTCCTAAAGGTTTGGTGAAGCCGCAGCGTGGGATCCGCCAAGGCGACCCGATCTCTCCTTATCTTTTTATCATTTGCAGCTAAGTCTTATCTAGTCTCTGTCAAAAGGCGTAGCAAGAAGGCTCCTTGAAAGGAATACGATTGAATAGAGGAGGCCCTCATGTCAATCACCTCCTTTTGCCGACGATACAATGTTCTTATGCAAAGAAAACCATAAAGTCTATCAGTTCTGACGGATATTCTTAAAAAGTATGAAGAGGTGTCGGATCAATGCATTAACAAGCCAAAATCTGTAATATCTTTCTCTCGAAGAGCATCTCAGTTCATAAAGGATCACATAAAGTCTCAATTGCAGATCTCTCATGAAGGAGGATCTATTAATTGGCTTCAAGAGGTGTGGAAGCAAGAAGTATCACAAACGTAAAAATGTTTCTCTGGAAGGCTTTATCAAACTCACTCTCGACAGGATAAAAACTTCTATCAAGAGAGATTTTAAACCATTCACTGTGTAAGAGGTGTGGAGAGTTCGAGACCTTAGATCACTTACTATTCCAGTGTGATTTTACAAAGGCTGTTTGGAGTATGTCTATGTTTGAGCAAGCTCCGAATATCTCCAACTTATGGATGATAAGGTCAGCTTGGAAGAAAATCCGCTCTCTGCGTGTCTACCTCCGCTAGGAATATCTTCCACGCCGTTGGCCACCTGGATCCTGTGGCAAATTTGGAAGTCACAAAACCAGTTAATCTTCAATGACAAACATTATTCTAGCTATGAAGTTTCAACCCTCGCTATTAGTGGGGCTAGAAAGTGGGAAGAATTGGTTCGTAAAACAAAACAAGTCTCGGGTCTGTCTTTTCTTCTGAGGTATGTCTCACCTTTTTTGAGCTTTACTTGTAATATAGAGGGAGCTTGGAAGGTTGAATCTCGAGCTGCTGGTCTAGGATGGGTTTTTTTCAGGAATGGTGATCAAATTGAACAAGCTTCACGCCGGATTGACTCTGTGCTGTCTCCATTAGTGGCGGAAGCTCTGGCTGTTAAAGAAGCGATGAAGCATGCTTTGATACTGGATTTTGGTGAAGTTTCATTGAAATCAGACTACAAGAATCTCGTTAATGCCTTGACAAAAGGCAATTTCTTATCGAAAATCTATGGGATTACCATGGATATTATCGATCTTTCTAATTATTTCTCTCTAGTTTCTTCTACTTTTGTTTCTTGAAATCAAAATGTTATCGTAGATGGGCTTGCGAAGTCAGCTTTGATAAGCCCAAACTCTACCTCTTTGATTAATGGAATGGTTTAATGACAAAAATTTTTTGAAAAAAATTGATTAAACCTAGAAATTATAAAATTGGGTAGATTAAACATTCAACTCGCTTGGCTCTAAATTAATCATCAAAAATTTTAGTCGACTTTCAAAATAGTTCTCTAATTTTGCGTTGACCACTCAGTTTAACCCTGATGTTAATTCAATTAACAGAAATCAATAACTCTATTAATAAAGAGAGAGAGATCAAATGCTGTGTTTAGTGTTCTGTTCTATAAGGGAGACAAAATGCTGTGTTTAGCTAAAATCGAACCACTCCTAGTGAAATTCCCAATTCATCTGAAGAACCCTAATTTCTCCCTATCTCTTCTCTTCTTTGTTTCAATTTCTTCACGAAGATAACTTATTCTTATTGTGTTTTTAGTTTCTCATTTGTTCTAGTTCTTTCTACTATATTTCGTTTTGTTTGTTCATCTTAGCTTGAAGTGAATAATGAAATGAAAATAGAAACTGTTAAACAAAAATACAATGAAAAAGTCTTACAAAACCTACGAAAATCTCAAAATAATAATACAATGTCAAATTCACTCTGTTACAATTCAATTTTCTCAATAGAAAAATCTCCTCCTCCTTTTGGAATTCTTGGATCTAATATTCGCTCCTTCACAAGCTAAATTTAATGATATGAATTTCAATGATGATAATGGTTCGGCGATGATAATTTCAATGATATTAAAATAGAGATGATGACTAAACCAGACTAGACCAAATCTATCCGACGAGTGAAGGAAGAAAAGATGAAGATGGAGGAAGGAGAAAATGAAGTAGAAGAGGGAAAAAGATGAAGCAATAAATATCCCGCATTGCTAATCTGAAAACAAAACTTGCACTATATATATGATGTAGACAATAGTAAATCTCACGACCTTACTTGTGTTAGAATTAATCAAGTCTTCATCATATTTTATACGAAACCTTTCGTATAATATCTTTCGTATAGTATAGTTCGGATAAACTGATTCGTATAAACTATAGTTTTATGTTATAAACTAATAGGCACATGTGAATAGGTTCCATCGATTGGTTGTATATGTTTATAAGGTTATGTCTTTAGGTTTAGAAGACACAACTCTTAGTGAATACGTCTGTTTGTAAACCTATATACACTGATTTCATAATTAATAAAGTTACGTT